>LLCD01000037.1:0-34927 GCA_001414355.1 Hymenoscyphus salicellus
GAACTACCAGATTTCATTTGTGATCTGTTCGTGGGTGACCTACGAATTGCCTATACCTATTCACAGGTAACCTAAACTAGCAATCTTTTTCAGTAGTAACATCTCCAACTCAATACCCAGGGAATGCGTTGAGGGGGTTGGAGTGGCGTTTATAGATCCCATATCTCGTATTGCGTATTGTCGCACAGGGAAATCCTTCAATCTCTCAGACAATCTTTATATATTATGTACTTCCCAAATCCAACTCCCACAAAAAGGTGCATGCTCTCGTCTTAGTCTCGCCAGATAGCATTTCAAATCACACGCGATTCCATTCGCAACGAGCCTTTTTTCTATCGTATCATTTGTCTAGGCTCCAAAGAGCTCAAATCCACCAGCCATCACAGCTTCAGATTCTCCTTTTCTCGTTTCGGTGACGTCCTGCCGCGTCTAATAAAACGCCATCCAACCAGACAAACAACCATAAAGAACACAAGTAGAAGAATTCCATACCCACCCCAAGTCCCCCCAAGTCACAAAGGCTCCTTCTGCCCCGCAGGAGGTATCCGCGCATTCAAATACGTCTCTAAATCATTAATCTCCTCGGGATCAGCACTATGCTGTAGTCCCTTATACCACTTCAAATCCACATTCCAGCCCTCCTCGTTCAAAATCTCGGCCGTCTTCTTTCCCCAAGCTGGTAGAACTAATGGATCCGAATCGCCGTGGCCCATGAAGATGGGTGTATCTTTATTCGGACTCGAAGCTGGGACGAAGTTCTTGAGCTTCTCATGGAGAAGAAGGTACGATGACAATCCGAAGATTCCTCCGAGTTTGGAGGGGGAGGTTATACCGGAGAAAATGGACATTGCGCCGCCTTGGGAGAAGCCGCCGATTACGATGCGGGTGGAGGGGATGCCGGAGTCGATTTCGGCTTTGATTAGGCTGTGGAAGTATTCTCGAGAGCGTAGGATTCCGGGTTCGTCTTGCTGGGATTGGATGTCTTTGAATTGGATCTATGGTATGGAGTTAGCATGTTGTTTGAGAGGGGGAAGCGCAATTGCGATATGCGACTCACTGCGTTGGAGCGTCTTACAATGTCGTACCACCCTGGCATTTCCATACCGAAATTAACTGTAATTGGGATTTGAGGGGCGTTTGGGAAGACGAATTTGACTTCTTGGAATTTTTCGCGGCGGCGCCAGTTTTCGGCGAGGGAAACCCATCCTGATGGGGAGAAAGAGAAGTTAGCGGAGCTCGAGAGTCTTGATGGAGGGGTAATTGTTGAGGGGCTCTTTGCAGGCAGAGATGAGCGGTAGAGCTAGCAAGGGAATGCCATTGATAATCTGCCACTCCTTGTTGATAGTGAAGGGTTGGCTGGTTTCTTACCTGCACCGCTGTCTCCCAAACCGTGGGCCATGATGACTGTGGCAGTATGCTTCGCAACCGCGGGGATGGTTATGGCGGAGGGCGGCATCTTGCCGATTGAATTGGTATCGGCGGGTGGAAATTCTAGGTGGAGAGGGGTGTTGAAGGTCTCTAGGCTGCCAAAAAATTGGCGGTTTTGGCAAATTGGCAAATTGGCAAATAGGCGGAGAGTGGTGGTGAAGGGAAGGGGAGGGATTGGCTTTGCTTCAGACTCGACCAGGTTTGGGAATACCTGCATCCTGCAAATCAGGGGTCGCCCAGAAGCGAGCAAAAATGGTATCTTAGCCTTGTTGATTTCCGATAAGAACCCATCACAAGACAACCTCATAACCCCCATCCTCAAGTCAAGCACAACGGTCAGACCACAAGCCTCCCACGAGGTTCAAATAAAATACGACTCTGAATTACCCTGGTATCACACGCTCTACAATATCAATGTCCGCCGCCCACGTCGCTGCCGCAGTCTTCACATCCTCACGCCCCAACCCCAGTATGATGGCAACAATATCAGATTCCCGCCCCCCATCACCCAGTGCTCTCCCTCCCATCCCCGGCTCACCAACCTACTCCTACGCATCAACAAGTCAACCCATACCCTCAGCCTTCAACCTTCCCCTCCCACCTCCGCCCCAATCTCCCCATGCAGTCCTCACAAAGACCGACCTGGAAGCCTCGCAAACCGCATACTCGGACCTCCTTTCCTCAGCAAAAGCCTACAGATCAGCTCTCGCGACCCTCTCCTCGTCTGCCTCAACCTTTGGCTCAGCTCTGGAAGCATGCGCAAGGTTAAAGGAGGCGCGTTCGCCGAGTATTCAGAGCTCGGGGAGTATGTCGAATAGCTTTACTGTGCATGGAAGTACGGGTGGTTCTTCATGTACCGCGGATTCTCTCCTCGCAGCTTCGGGGGTCCACCATCTGATAGCGAATCACCAGCAGATTCTCAGCGAGACGGTATACCGGAGTTTCGAGGTCCCTTTGTTGAGTGAGTTGGATCAATGGCGTCGTCGGATGGAAGAGGAAGAGGAGAGATATCAGAAAGAGGCGAAAGCTATGAGTCGGGATATAAGGAAGATGGAGAAGGAGGGGTTACGATTACACGGGAAGCGCAAACGGGATGTCGGAGCTTTCAGAGAACATCTTGTTAAACTAACCCAAAAACTCGATGGGTTGACTTCTCTACATGGTGGACATGCACGGGGATTACTGAGGGAAGGACAAGAAATGAGTTTAGGAATTGTGGAATGTTCCGCGGGTTTGGTGCGCGCGGAAGTCGATATCTTCGAAGCCCTCGCTCGGAAAGGCTGGACGGGCGGCGGCTTAGATGAACTCCTCGAACGAGGAAGAGATCTCTTCGCAAACGAAAGCGATGCTCAAGACCACGGCAACTCCCACTCAAAAATCTTCTCCATCTTACCGAATAAAAGTATCCTCCCCGATCCAAATCCCGACCTACATACCTCCCGTCCACAGGCGACTCACGCGCGATCCGATAGTCTCCTTGTGGAGGGAAATGGATATCAGAGTCTTATCGGTGCGGTGGCTACCACAAACGATAACGGGAAAGATGCGGATATGCGGAGTATTTTCTCTGAGGGGGGCACGAATTGGTCGAGGACGGATTCTACGACTGGGATTTTGAATCGCTCGAGGGGGGTACGACCTTTTTCTCCGCCGCCGAGGGATCGAGAGGTGGTTAAGGATTGTGATGATCCTTTGGACTTGCCAAAACCTTTGGATTTGGCACTTGCTACGCCGGGGATTGAAGAGGGGGACGAGGAGGAGAATGTTACTTCTCCTTCGACTGTGGAAGGAGATGCAGGGGATAAGAAAGATGGCGAGGGGGAAGGGGACTGTATGGAACCTGAGGGGAGTGAGACAGGGGAATGGAGGAGTGTGAATGATAATACTGCGGGCGTGGGGTTTAAACATAAGGAGCGGAGGTGGAGTGTTACGGATGATGGGGGAGCGGTGTCTGAATAGGGTTTGTAGGAATTGGTAGATTGGTAGAGGCAGACATGGTTGTTTGGGACTCGGGATGGATTTTTGGTTTTGGCGTTGCGGTTCTTTGTATACCCCCATAGCTTCCTTTTTTTGGGTTTGCAGTTCATGATTAATATACCTCGTTGTTTGGGATCAATTTTTGTTTTGCTTTTGGTGCATGGGCTGGGTGAATTGATATATCCTGGTGTTCCGGGGATCTCTTTGGCTCTCTGGGTTCCTTCACTCGAGAAGGAAAAATGGCAAAACGGCCACGGGTTGATAAAACGATGCCGAACTGCGATGTGCAACAAGTCATTCGATACAGAGCCAATGACTCGAGATGGATGTTAGAATGGCGAAAGGGCAACGGTTAGTAAATCAACGTCTTAAGTGTCAATGTGCATCAAACATCGAAAGGTATGCAAAGATCTTGGAATCGTGTTATCAGGTTGTAATCAAGATATATTTGTGTTTACTACTGTACAGATTTTAACCTCATTTAACTGAGAAATCGGAGGGGGCGGAGTTGTGATTCACTAACCTAGATACTTGAAATTTTCCTCGTACGGTTCCTACTTTATTCATGTGAAATAAAGAACTTCTCTTTTACATATTTAACAAAACAAAATACCAAGGTCCGAATTAGAGATCTCATCACGAGAAAGTGGAGGCTCAAAAAAAGGAATTCAAGTGCTATTCCTCGGTCACCCGCCTACCGTGCTATTCATGGGTAACCTATGGATAGCACCAAGATACCTATTTACAGATGACCTAAAAATAGTAATCTTTTACGGGGGGGGGGGGATTCCTAGTAGGATTCTGAGAGAATGTCGAGAAGAATGAAGGAGACCAAGACCGAGAAGTGGAAGTGGAAGAATGAGGTAACATCTAAAGAACCTGGGTACTACTTTCGAGGTGTTGAAGGTATTATCGTTGCTTTGTTGTCCCCCTCTGCACAGTTACAACTTTTCTTGAAATTACACTCTTCAGGACCGTTTAGGAGGGTCAAGCTTTTTGATTCGTTCTAGGAAAGGATTTGAATTATACTGAGTATTTTCCTTCCTTGAAACGTTCGCTATTTGTACTTTACCTGCAAAAAAGTATTTTAGCACTATAATTCGTAAGTAACCTAAAAATTGTATCCTTCTCCTTCTTCTTGTCTTCTTGCTTCCTAGAAGATTCAAGAATGAGATGTTATTACTATGGTAGCATACGTACTCGAAAGAAACGATATCACCTCCAACTAAATTTTATAAGGAGTTTGTAGCCTAACGATTTAAATTTTACCTTCTGTTTCGCATGGGAGGAGTGGTATCCCTTCCGTATTGCAGAGGAACACTTAATAACGTGTACTCGAAGTGGGTATGAAGAGAGTAGAATTTGAGGCTCAAGTGCTTAAAATTGGGGTTTACTTTGTTGCTCTTTTATAGTGCTAGTTTTGCAAAAGCATGCATCCATCTTTGGTGTACCAATTTATATAGAGTAGGTAATTGGAAGTCTTCAAATTAATCATTATTTCTGGGACTGGATTCTCCCAAACGGGAATAAATAGTGTATTTGACGGATTGGTAGAGATATTGCCTTTGTGGTTCTGAATTGTAGGTCAATTCTTGTTGAAAGTATCACAGTTCACGGTTCTAAAACACCCCCGGAAGATAATATTGACTGTTTATCAGAACGCGCTTCCAAAAAGGTATTCAATAGCTACTGAATCGTGCCCACATGTTTGAGCCTTCATACTACTACACACGTCATTGCGATTTCTCGCTTAATAAGGAGCCGATATTCGGAGGCATCCATTATACATGATAGCCTTTCAAGAACCGCTTCGAAAGTGCCAGAATAATCCGTGCATGGAATTTAACTCTTTCCTGCACGATCGACGATCGCAGATGTCTTTCCAGTGCAGACGCTGAAGTCGAAAGTGGTGACGACACACACAATTGTAATTCTGATGTCGTTTTCCCTCCTATTTTGGGGAGTAAAGTATGCCACTCAATATTCTCGACAATCGATGTTTTGAGAACGAGTCTCGGATTCAAAGCGAATATGCGAGAAAACCTACAACGTGACATTACGCCCAATTCTTCAATTCGAAAGTCTAACAAATATCTATCCGTTTTTCATCCTTGAAATTGCCAAATGATCCCCTTAAATTGAACTTTCATCATGAGACCCATTGGTATAGATTTTCGTAGACTCGAGGGTGTTGATATAAAACCAGATGTGGCAGAAATCCGATAGCACTAACTACTCGTCTAAAAATAAGGGGGTATTAGCAGCGGCCCAACGTCCACACTAGCAAAACTGTTTCTATCAAGGCCCCTTTCTAAGCTAGCTCAAGACGAATTGACTCACCCACCATCCCCCATCTGGCATAACCACAATTATAGCACCGTGATTGCAAGAAACTATTGCGCATTGAGAAATACAACTTCGTAAACGTACCTCACAGCCAGGAAACCTGGCAACACAACTCGATTCAGATGAGAAATCTCACGATCGGGGAATTAGAATTCGCAACCACTGAGATACTGTTTAGTGCCTCAAATTTTGATAAATATCTACCGTTTCCCCCCTGTTTCTTCTTCCTCTTTTCATCCATATCCATTACATACCCACAACAGCACTTGCTCTTGTATCATTTACTGTATACTTCTAGTCACTCGACAAGCTCAACAAACCAACGCCCAAACTTTGTCTTCAATCTTTAACCTTTTCTTCGACACTTGTCAACTACCAGCAATCATGGCTTGTGCAATTCCTAGATTGTCCATGTACGAGAGAGCTACCTGGAAAGAGGAAAATGCAAGTTCCGATTCTGCTCTCCTCACCGCCTCCGAGGACAATAACAACAACGGCTATGGTTTTTCTTCCGTCAATGGCCAACCCAAGTTCGGCTCTGCCTGCATCGAAAAAGATCAACCTCAATATGGTTCTGCTTCCATCAAATTCGACAACGATTACAACTATGGCGCTGCTTCCATGAGCAACCAACCAAAGTACGGAGCTGGTTCCCTCAACTGGCAAAACCGCTATGGCTCCGGATCCCACAATGGTCAAGAAAACGGCATCAACGAACAAAGTATGTCATCCCCATTTCCGCTTTATCAAGGAAACAAACTAACAATACTAGAATTCGAATTTAACACAACAAGCCTCTGGGACTCCGTGGAAGCTGATTGGGCTATGATAACCAGCGACATCGGTAAGCCACTCCTCCCCATTTTACCAAAAAAGGGCCACTCGCTAACCTTTCCCAGAGGACCACATAAATTCAAGAATCACAACCAGCAACAACCGATTCACAGAAGGCACAAGAATGCAAGGATTCTTCGAGCAAGAAACCGAAAACGACAATGCAGCTGGAGCCGAAAACAAATTCAAAAATGCCGTCTTCTCGGAGATATGCCACGAAAAAGTTGCCAGCCCTGTCAAAATGGAGTTCAACAAGAACGGCATCTTCGATTTCACAATTCCAGAAAACCACCCCTTCTACTTCCAACCAATCGAGCTCCTCGTTTACCCCAACACCAAACTCCAAGCTCTCAAGAGAATGCACTCAGCGATCACCGCAGAAAGTGAGGCTCAACATGAAAATGAGGTCAACTGCTCTCTCCGACGGAAAGCCGCTTCCCTTCCTTCAACACTGCACAGAAGTCAAATACATCAACAACACTCACCCAAACACGAAGATCCAAGCGCTCAAGAGAAAAGCAGCGATATAATCGCCGAATCTGAAGCCGAACATGAAAAGAAGTTTAACGCCGAACTTCGCCAAAGATTATACGACCACACCACAGAAGCTGAACAACAAGTCTACGAGTTGAAGCAACTTCTTGTATCAAAGAAACAATATATCGACACTCTCTTCAACGAACTCGTAGATCTTACATGGAGTACGACGCTGGTTACCACACCCGTGAGGAATGCGCCCGTCTTTTCCCCAATGATCGCAATCACTACGATAAATACGAGCAAAACAATATCCAGGAATGTAATATTTTGGTCGCGTGTATAAACGCTACAGCCCAGGAGTACAGAGACCTTGAGCGAGATGTCAAGGATGCTCTCTTGGGTGCTGGTGTCACGGATGAGACTATTCAGCATTTGATGTATGAGCTAGATGGTGTTCCTGAGCTTGAAATTGATAGCACTGAGGATCCAGAATGGGAGGCATGTTACGAGGAGGAGGAGGAGATTGTCGAGGTTTTCATAAATGGGCGTTGGAAGCTGTTGTAAGGAAGGATGTGAAGTATGGCGTATTATGCCAGGTGACTGTAGGGGAACCTTTTATCCCGTTGGGTTTTTACGGGTACCACAGCAGGATTATCGGGCTTGGAGGATGAGGAGGATAGGTAGACAGAGATTGGAATGAGTTTGCAGGGGGAGGAACAATCAAATCAAATCAAAATACCATAACACATGCCTTCGTTGAAGCGATTACGTGACAACCCTTAACCTCGAAACCTACTTGATGTTCAACGTATAGTACTACGATACATGGATCATGACACAACCTATCTGTCATCTATTCCGGCTTTAAGTGAAGAAAAGAAAAATTAGATTTGCTTTCCGAAATTCAGATCTAGCTGATAGATCTCAAAAGAGGAGGATAAGAACCCACCTATCTCACCAAAGTCCCAACATCGAATCATCAATGTCCACGTTGCGTACCCTTCACCAACTTCAAAGCATTCTCCTCCCACCCCCCAGCACCACCATACTCATCAACCACATTTCCCACATCGACATCCTCAAAAGGAACAACTCTCGTCCGTCCAATAACCGCAGCATTCCTCGTACTTGGAATCCTCAGCATCTCCTTCTCGGCAACCCACCCACAATTCTCAGCAATCCTAGATATCCAAACCACCAAAGCAGCATACTGAGAAGTGGAAGCAGGGGCACCCTTAGGATGCGGAGCCCGAAATCTCGAGCCATTAAGTCGATGACTACAACAGGGAATCATCATGAAAGGTGACTTGGAGATATTCGCGAGTATGGGAGTCCAAGGAGTTAATTCGTCGGCGTGGTTGGAGATTATGAATGTTCCTTTTGGGAATTCGCCATTATGAATTCCTGCTTCGGTTGAGATATTGGTATTTCTATGTCCGGGTCGGATGGTTTCAGGGTCGGAGGGGTACTGTAAGATGGAGGGAATTAAAACCATTTCTTTCAGGCTTTCTTGCGCTTTTTGAGACCATGAGGACCATGATTTTCGCCTTCTTGCGTCGAAGCCCCAGCCTGAGTATCCCTCTTCAACCAATATGTGGACGAGTAAGCCATTACCACATCCAATGTCGACAAATCCTGGAAATGGCTTCTCCTTGTAGATGTCGGCCCAGAGTTCAATGAGGAAGGCAGCAATCGCGATATCCTCGAATACATGCTTGGTTGGATCCGTAGTTTCCACCCAGTTCTCACACAAGATTCGTCCATATTTGACCTTCAACCTTGAATATGTGTTCTGAGCTCTGATTTGGGGAATGATGACATCGTGTTGAACTCTCTTTGAATACCCGGCTGCACAGCCTTTTCCGTGTTTGTAGATAACTGCGAGCAAGTGTTGAGCAGTCCTTTCCAATTTCGTTGATCTTGGTTCCGCGAGGAAGAAAGAATAGAAAATCGAGATTGTTCCCTCTTTTGAATTCAGATTGTATCGATGCAAAAATCCAATTCCATGTGCAGCAGGATGATAAAAAGGTGACTCTTCCGCTGATGAAATATGAGGGAGATAGGTAACCAGAGAATTCAAGTTTCCTTGCTCATCGGTAGACTCATGAAACAAACATGATTGATCCAATGGCTTATCCACAACAGGATTTCTCGGTATCATTGTCCGTACCATGATGGTCTTGAGTTGAAAATTGGTGAAGTGGGTGAGTCGCGGAGGAATCTCCGTTTGATATTCCGTTTGTTCAGCATCGAATGGAACATCGAGAGATATATCTGCTCGAAAGAGACGATTTGTGTTGATATTTGGGTTCCGGATGAGATTCAGCATTACACTTCTGAATATCTCGGGAGGAAAAGTGCAGGTTTGTTTGAAGAGAGGTGTCCATGATGCTCCTGAGAGGTCTTGTAAGCTTAGGGAGATATCATCTGGAGCAACCGCAGTGATTGTGGAGGAAGACATGACACAAAACCGGTAAGCATAGGTATTTATATCTGAAATATTGTGAAGTAGCTGAGACAAAAAGTTTTGTTGATCGAGTTGAGCTGGATTGATGTGAGCTTCTATTCGGCAGTTGTGGCGGCTGCCTACAAACAACTCAGGTCACCACTATTCGTCGATTTTTTCTTTTCCAAAGAAGAGTTCTTTAATATTGAGGAGAAGAGTGGTCGTTGTGCAGAACTTTACTCATCAAATCCAACCATAATAGACAAGAAGGTAAAGCGTAGAAATGTGGTTGCAACGAGGATAATTACCTGGTAAAAGCGGCAGTAAATACTCAGGATGAGCGCGTCTGCGTCTTTAGCTCTCGTTGTTCCAGACTCTCCAAAACACTTCAAGATGAACAACTTAAATACATGACACTATTCAAATTAAAAACCTAGGCGCTTTAAATCACATACGATTGTTACAAAAAAGTTAGTGTTATACCCGAAATTTGAGGGAGCTATTAACTGCCGCTTTTAAGATAAGCAACGAGCAGGGGTGGCTTACATAATTTATCGGCACACCACACTGATTTTAGAATATACGTCGAAAAAGCCTACGACAAATCACCAAACCTCCAACTAACCCACCAGTCGAAACATACCGCCGATATGCGTACCTACGACGACACCTTCTCTGGAGAGAAGATCTACCCTGGAAAGGTACGAATTCCACGATCCCATCTATTCCGCGGCGCGTCGCACATTACAAGAGGTGGCGAACGGCATACGGACCGCACAAAAGACGATCGAGAGGATTTCAACCACCGAGAATGGGAATGGGAGAATTTCTAGATGAAGTGCTGACGGAGGATTTTACAGGGCAAGCTCTACGTCCGTGGTGACAGCAAGATCTTCCGATTCCAAAATGGAAAGACCGAGTCCCTCTTCCTCCAACGCAAGAACCCCCGTCGCATCGCATGGACTGTTCTTTTCAGAAGACAACACAAGAAAGGTATCTCTGAGGTATGTGAAAACCCCCCCAAAATACCTGGCAGAAAATCTAGGAGAGAGTTGGAGATGGAATCGAGGATATATGGATGGAATTTAGGACAAAGAATTGGAATTGTATTTGCAGATTGCTAACGAACCTATCTTCTTTTCCAACAGGAAGTAGCCAAGAAGCGCTCCCGCCGAACCGTCAAGTCACAGAGAGCCATCGTCGGTGCCTCCCTCGATGTCATCAAGGAGCGACGATCCATGCGACCAGAAGCCCGATCCGCCGCACGCGCCGAGGCAATCAAAGCTGGAAAGGAGAAGAGAACTGCTGCTCAGAGCGCAAAGAAGGCCGAGAAGGCAAAGACCGCCGCAAACGCATCAAAGGGAGCAGCTGGACGAATTGTAGGCAAGCAAGGTGCTAAGGGTTCTCAAATGAAGGTCCAGGCACGAACAAAGTAAGCGGGGCATGATTTGATTTTTCGAGGGCTTTGGGAATTTTACTTGCTTTACGGCTTTTCATTGCTGGATGGGTTCACGCATGGTTGGAAGCAAATGGGCTTTCTGGTGTGATCTTGAACGATAGATGATCAATGCAAAGCGGTACAAAATCAAACTCGGAATGGAGGACATGTATTTGTGATATCCAAGTTTGGAATGGACCCCGAGCGTACTCGATACCTCATAATCAAAGGGGAGTCGAACACCAAAAGCAGAAGTTTATGAATCCACTTACTACGAAAGTTACGTTGCCAAAATATTTGAACTTACAAATTTAGAGGAATTGAGAGAAAGCCTATGAGGTCAAGTTGCCTCGCAAAGTACCTACTACTTACCTAGGTACCCAATAGGATTTGAATCACTCCACCACATGGCCTGGCTCCTTCCTTCAAGTCGCTCCTTCACTCTTAAACACATGCGTTTTAAGGTTTCCCGTCATGACGGGAGTTCGAGGTCAAACCCGGTCCTTCCCTGAAAGTAGACAAGTGGAGGCTTTGACCTTAATCATTGGCAGGGCTTGAAGTCGCTCCTTCACTTTAACCTAGGGAATTTCTAATCCGTTTACTTCTTCCATTTCGTTGAAAGAACCCGAATAGACAGCCCCAGGCTCCTAAACCAGTCTCTTCAATATCGTCAAATTAAAGCAATGCCCAATTTTCTCTCCAAATGGGTACTTTATTATGTGCCATTCACATCGACTCCTTTCACGGGACATTTCTGGAGCCTTCTCAACATCATGGTTTACAATTTTGACGGATTTGAAGATCGCTCCTTCCCTCTTATCTCTTATCTCTTATCTCAGAGTGCCCCAAGCAGCCATTTTGTAAAGTTTGGCATTGTCACACACTGTCACGAGGTTGAGGTTAAGATCGTTCCTTCCTTCAAAGTAGACAGGTTAAAGCCTTACCTAACCTTTATTTTAATCCCTGACAAAACTTCAAGTCCCTCCTTCCCTCTTACCTCAGACTCCATTCAGTCAGTTTAGAGAGCATACGAGTAAATTTTCCAATGAAGTTCATAGTCACAGAATCCAAGGTTTGAGCTTAAACAACACCACACGTTCAATCTCAGACTTCGACCACCAAAATACAAAAATTCTCTTGATATTAGCATGCTTAACATGGGAAACCCGTTCCAACTTCCATCACGATGCTCCTCATTTTCTGAATTTATCTACGTCATGATGGATTGCAATTCAAGTTACTCAAGATATTCGGACTTTGATGTCCCTTGTCACTTTTTCTTAAATCCGATGGACAAGCTCAACCCCTGCAAAATATAATACTCTTGAGATACTCTTGAATAAAGTTTGCTGATGCTTGGAGTCGCATCGGACTACGTAGCTGGACAAGCTGTCAAGAGAAAAGGATTTGTTGGGAGCAAAGAAAACTGGGATTAGCGCTCAATTCCTAATTCTCAACAACAGAAATTCGCAAGGGATGTCGTAATATTCAGCAAAAGTAAAGCATACAGTTTCGACCCATCTGGATTTTTCACAATTCCCCAAAATCATCTGCAAAGAAACCAACGTAAACCAAATTTGGGGGGAAGACTATGAGAAGCCGCATGAATTTATTTGTACAAGCAAGCAACCATAGACTATCGTAGAACTGGCCTCAACATTCCATGCTTTAACAAGTCGAAAATTAGCTTTCGCTGTCGTGTAGCATAAACCCTCAAAAAAATTCAAGGCTCCCGCCCACTTTCCCAGGTTCTCTCGTCCGCATAATATATCCATATTTCCCTTTTTTGACCCATTTGTGGAGAGAAAACATTTATTCGACCTTGTCCTCGAAGCTTTCACCTGCGACCAAATCTGGGATATCGTCATCGTCGTCCTCGCCGTCCTTCTTCTCTCCCTCGGCCTTTTGCATGGATTGGTAACTCTCGGCGAGCTTTCGGAGGGATGCGAGGGAGTCGGGGCCGAGTTGGTTGAGGATGCCAGGGACGAGTTCGGTGAGCTCCTTGTCTTCTCCGTTACCGTACACGGCAAAGGTGTTTGATGGGACGGCGGCGTGAACTGTGCGCGAGAAGAATTAGCTAGGGATACTTGCGAAAAAAAGGAGAGCCTCGAGGGACTCGAATGTGCGGTGTGGTTTGGGGAGCCTTACCCTTTGGAGCGGCGAAGTGAATGACGTTTCCATCTTGCTTGAACATGTTGACTTCCTCGATTGCTTGGATAGGCTGGACATTAAGCTTCTTAAGGGTGGTTTGTAGCTTCTTGTCGTCTACACCTTGACTCTTGTGGACCTTCTTGACCTTTCTTCTTGGTGTTCCCTTTCCACTATTTCCCAACTTGTCAGCATCAAATCCAGTAGTAAGTCGAGTTCGCATATTGCGTCGAGGTCGCGGACGGTGGGTTCGTTCAGGAAGAGTTTGCAACATACCCTAGAAATCATGTTAGCTGCTGGTCTTGAGGTTTGCTTGAAGCTGCCCTTTGAAGCTTCATTTTGCAACGGACGAAGCTTCCTTGAATCATGATCCATTAGAATTGAACGTACCGATACGCGCCGACTGCTGCATCTTCTTCAACTTTTCCATATCCATGATTGCGGTTTGGTTGACTTCCGTGGGGAAGGCGGAGGTAGGTAAATTTGGAGGAGAGGAGATGGAGATTTTCCTAGCGCAGAATCTGTCAGCACCCTTTATCTGAAGGTCGATTGGCAATGGATGGAGGAGGCGAAGGAAAAGTCAATGGCTGGGAGACGTACAATTGAAAATGGCCGATGGAGTGTCGCGGTGTGTGATGAGGTTGGGTGTTTGTGTGAAAATGTCGGCTGGGAATTCTTGGCAGTCTTCGGCTGAGTTGAGTTGAGCGGTTGACAGTGGGGAAAAACTTCCATTAACGAGAGAGAGGTACGTTCGTACCTCCTATCAACAAACTTACCTAACTTACAATATAGTGAATGTTTAACCGATAGCCTTCGCTTCAACTTCAATAGTTTCTACTTGAATTTCAATTTCGCATCTGAACTGCCAAATAAAGCTGCACTAGTTTGTGGCAACAGGACCAGCCTTATTTTGCAGGTGCAGCTTAGCTACCTTGGCTTTGAAGCTCAAAACTCTAGCTATTCAACTACATCAGACCTGACTAGGAGCCAGAATGCAGTTCTCCATGGACAGTTCCAACTCCAAATGTCAATATCTCTTGGCCCACTAAGTTAGATCCTCCTGGCAGGCAGCAGTGCCAATAGGTTAAGGCTATCTCCACCAATTTTCTGACTCTTATCAATTTGTCCCCGAAGACACAGTACTTGGCTAGGCAGCTCTGCCCATGTCTCCCAAAAAGCATACAACTGCCCAGGTAAATTGTCTAGAGAGGATTCAATCTATGCAGCAATGACTCACGTGCCTTATCACGTGCGGTAGCCTAAGCTCTCACCGCGGATTTCCTTGCGACTGTGAGTGCTTTCCTCAAACTCCGAGCCATATAAGGAAGCCTCCCAAATATTATGAGTCTCCTTCTTCAACTGACTTCCGACTTGAATCTACAAATTAATCATGTCCCAGTCCAAGTATACACGATTCGACCTCCCAGGGCTTAACCGCCCTCTCGATTTCAAAGTAGTTACTCGCCGAGAAAATCCTTTCTCCTCAACACCACCAAGTGGAAAACCTAATTTCCCCAGTCTTTTAAAACCAGATAGCGCTTACGCGGCAACGTACGAATTCATCTCTGACTCGCTCGCTCAATTTGTGTTCAGTATTGTTAATTCCTGCTCAGATTACCCCTCACTACTCTGAGAGAATTTGACATGCTACATATCATGGATGCTTTGACAGATAAACAAGATTGGGATAAAAAGGTAGGGCGGAAACGGATCTAATTATTATTTCTTGCTCGGCTAACGGCAGACTTTGGGTCTTCGACGACGTGATTTCTGAAAAATGGAAGGTCGAGATGATGGCCACGGAGGATGTCAGCGTCACTCAGAAGATGGCCGCCTTTATTATCGCTGAGTTACGATTCAGAGCAGGAAGAGAAACCGAAAAGTTTGTTGTCTACAATGGGGATGTGGTTAAGTCGGATACTGCGGTGCCATTATCCGTCAAAGAATCCTTACAAGAAGCCGTTCGTGTCTTGGAAAATGTTCCGGACAATTTGAAAGACTACCATCCTGGCTCGAAAAGCCAAGTGCTCGACCTTGTACACCCGTCACTATTCCCGCTCGTTTATGGTCGCACTCGAGTACTTGAAGATAGATTGATAGACCTAGAGGATGCGGTGAACAATTGTTGCAACGGACTGACCTTGCCGCCCCGCACTGAAGAGGAAGGAAGATATGGGTTCTCTTATAGTAGAGTTTTCCAATGGCTTCCGTGTGAAGTTGATGTTTCTGGTAATTCTGACGCAAAGTAAGGTTTATACACATTTCAAGCTTGTCGATCACTAACCCTATCGCAGAATCACGTCCTACATCAACAACTTGCATCCTCAACAGAACAAAGGCCTCTACGAAGTCATTGAAAGGGTCATTGATTGCGCCATTCCACTCTGGAACTTAACGCTCTTACCTTTGAGTGGTTTACATTACTATGACCAGCCAGAATACTTTTCCCGAATTGCTTTCAGACTCCAATATCGGGAGGTTCCTGAGGAGTTGGTTCCAAACCAAGACGAGGATGAAGACGAAGACGAATATTCTGAAAGAAGGCAAGATTTCATATGGGAAGAAGGACTTATCCATCCAGAGCTCGGAGAATTCGATCCCGAAGCGGTAATTAAGATGCTCGGCAATTTCTCTTCTCAGCTCTTATATTCTTATTGTGTGAACTATTTTTGGAAAATTATAGCTATTGTTCGAGAACGTCTAGGTGAACAAGGAAGTCAGCCTTTTGGTTCTCTTGAACTTCTCGGATAGTACCTCTCAATTATGCTATAATTTTTTCGAACAATGACAGAAAGGGGATCTGAGATCAATGTCTCTGTCAATTCGCAGAAGTACACTAACATGTCAAAGTTCACTAATTATCGCTCGGAAATAAGCCCAACAGAACCCTTGAATCTCAAGAACGATTTTGGAGACCGAGGACTGCAGGTAATTGTAAAACTTGCCAACATCGAACTCACGCCGGAGAATCCCTCTTACGATGGAGGGTCGTGGCATGTTGAAGGACAAAATGTATGATATCCATACTTTCAAACTCGCGTCCGAAACTAAGTACTCGCCGTATATCAACTTCGTAATCGGATGGGAACCATTTCAAAATAGGTGCTAATATCTCTCACAGAACGAGCACATCTGCGCTACAGCACTCTATTACTACGATAGTTCAAACATCACGGAAAGCCGACTCGGCTTTCGTCACATGTCAAACCCTCGAAGTGTCGACGAAGTGCCCTACGAACAAGGGCAGCACGGCTGGCTCGAAGATATCTTTGGGTTACAAAATCATTACTCAGCGATACAGGATGTTGGATCAGTTCTCTGTCGCGAAGGTCGTCTCCTTACCTTTCCCAATATCCTCCAACATCGCGTCCACCCTTTCACACTCCAAGATCCAACCAAGCCAGGTCATCGCAAGATTGTCGCTCTCTTTCTGGTGGACCCTACTATTAAAATCATCAGCACGGCTAATGTTCCACCGCAGCAAAAAGATTGGTGGGCTGAGAAGGTGGAGAAAGATGCGATTTCTAGTGGGAAGGGTCTTGGGAAGTTGAGTGCTGAGTTGAGGGAGCAGGTGTTTCGGGGAGTTGAGGATTTCCCGATTGACATGGAGGAGGCTAAGGAGTTGAGACTGAAGCTGATGGAGGAGAGGAAGGTTTATATTTCTGAGCACGATTACCAACTCAATCGGATGACTACTTTTAGTCTTTGCGAGCACTGATTTTATTTCAAGGAATGGAATGAAGAATTTGAAGAATGCTTGAACAAATGGAGAGCTAGAGTCGACGTTCTCAAAAATAAAACCTTGCTTGTCTTGCATATAGCTCAGCCGCATTATTCATGTAACCACCTAAGAACATCTTCTTCCATCCCATCCCAGAGCCTCGTCACTTTTTGATCTCCTCCCGGGATTTTCAGCTGCCATTCAATCTCTCCTCTCTAAGATCCATCAGCCATGGAGTCACTGTACAACGAGGTTCCATTTGCACAACCCGAGAAGCAGATCAGGCTGCTCCAACTCGACTCCGACCCCTCATATACCGAAATTCCCCGTCATAACCTAGCCGCCCACGAGTTCCACGATGAGTCGCGGCCTAAATATGCTGCTATTTCAAACACTTGGGGAGATAGGTGTACCACTCCTACCTTTAGTTGTCAATGGACACACCCTTTTTGTTCGAATGAACTGTTGGTATGCCTTGTTCCAAATGCTCCACCATGGACACCAGGACCGTATATGGATCAACTCGCTGTGTATCAACCAAGGCGATGATATTGAGAAAAACTACCAGGTTACAATGATGGGTGATATATACTCTTTTGCGGATTGGGTCGCTTCGAGTCTCGGAGCCGACGATATTCTTACTCGTGTATTCAACATGCTTAGCTTACATCGTAACCACGAACTGGATCACTTTGTCCAAGAAATCCCTCAAATTCCTCTTCGACATCACTTCGGATCAGAAAGTTCTTTCTAAGATGGCGGCATAGATGAATGCTCCCAACCAGAAAGTATCTTGGAAGGTGGACAGACGGACTACTCCCTTCAAGAAATTAATCGTGTCCTGAATTGTATTTCTTACTCTGATAGAGTATGGATAAAAAAGGAAATTATTCTAGCACGTGAAATTATCATCTTTCACGGCATCGAGAAGACGACTTGGCAATACTTCGCGGACAGGATTACTGCAGGTTCCAAGGCTCAGACTGTTGATAGGTACGGTGATATCAGTTATATCAAGCCACTTAAGATATCCGTATGCCCGTCGGGCATGCGGATGGAGAAATATATTTTCGGTAAATAGATGCGGCAATGGATATTGCGAGATTGTGTGTATATATATGTGCCTTTTGTTCTTGTAGAGCAAGGCAAAGAATTGAAGTCTTTTACTCTTGCTTCTGGGAAGTGCATCATTGACAGAAGCCCTGCATCGCAACACAGACAAACGCTCATCAACTAGCCAGACATCGCTCCGAGAGAGATCAAAACCCACAAACAACTCTTGTTGATTTAATCATAAGATACAGCGAGTCAATAAGCACAGATCCGAGAGATAAGATCTATGCACTTTTATCACTTCTTCCTGTGGGTGATATTTGCAAAGAAAAAATATAAGTTGTTTATGGACGTCCACCTTTTGAACTATTCTATCAGTTCGCTGAGCTAGCTTATTTGGGATACGAACATGTAATTGTTCAGGAGAAACATCGTGCTTTAGCCGTCTTGCAGGGGCGGTTCAATATTGACGAGAATGATGATACCGCAAGAAGGTTATCAAGCCCTTTTCTTGAACCAACAGCCAGAATTGAAAAGCCCTATGTTTCTTTAATTGGTGAGCTTTTCGTTGGGCTCGATGTCATTTCGATTTACAAACTCTTCGCTGGCGAGCATCAAACGAATCATCCCCAAATCCAGAACTTCTCCGCAAGACACACAGCGATTGGAATTTTGACACCGGACCTTTCTCCGTCTCAGTTTTCTGTACAAACAAATTATATTCTTGATGATTTGCGGCTTAACCCTTCCGGGGGTTGTCAAATGTCCATGGTTTAGACCTTTCTCCAGTAAGAACCGCCCATACAGGAATCAGCGCACCATGGAGTTTTCATGTTCGCGCTGATGTACAGACAAGCGACCTTATCGCGCGAATATTGTGGACCACTACTCAAATGGCATATGCCGTTGTGAGACCAACCGAAAACTCGCATACATTCTAGCTCCATAGCTGGGCCATCCCAGTCCCAGAGCAGAACGTCAGGCAATTGGACGCTCGATATCTCCTTCATCTTTGCTCTATAACTCTCAACTTGAAGAACCAAACTGCTCTCCTATCAAATTTCAGCTCCACCTTCATGATGCTTTATTTACGATAATCCACGAAAATTCTCCTCCGTCAATCATACAGATGGCAGCAAAAACAAACAACTCAAGAGTGGTAATTTCAAGTGTATCGATGCTTGAAATGGAAGAAGATGTGGCTTTAATTCACCAAATATACATGCACGTTAAGAAGGAATCGGAGGCACTTTGCGAGAATATATGGATGAACAAATACGCTTTCGATCGGAGCCTTGTATGTTCTCCGCTACCCTCATTCCTTTTGTTGAAGACGAACTTTAGAAGCTGGTTCATTCATCACTCACTCGGAGAAATTATTGAAAGCCATCTTTTGATCCAAGAAAACCAGAATTTCGAAAGAAGCGAGCTCATCTTTTCTCAAACTTCAATGAATTACGAGTTTTGTTCGTTATTTCCCGTTTTCTTCCAAGAATTCCAAAACCACATCCTGCCACCCAGAAGAATTATAATGCATCCCCATCTCATGACCAGTATCAGGTTGAACATAAGTTTCACACTTCGAGGCAACGGGGAAAACGGATCTAGAACATCTGTACAGTTTGCTCCGCAAAAATAAGACCATTGGCGCCGGATATCATCTATATGGTGTTACTACTCATTCTCCTCTCCATAAGACACTGATGAGCTGCTGGATGATGCTGGAGAAGAAGGGTGCAGTACTTACCAGAGCCGGCCCTGCATAATTTCCAGCAAAAAGCCCCAACGTTCCCACGGTCAAGTACTCCCCAACCGTGAAAGTAGATCTCGTATCATGAACCTCTTCGAGAACCTTGGTACCAAAGTGGGGATACGAATAATAAAGGTAACTCAAAGCCCATTTCGTCGGCCAAGTCAAATATCCCCCCGTCAAATCCCCAAACCTTACAGGGTCAATCTCCCTCGCTAAATTGAACCCACCTTGTAGGAAACCACCTTGCCATGTGTGGTTATGTGTATACCCACACAACACGATTCCTTCTGTGAGTTCAGGTGTAAATGCTGCGAGAGCGTTGTTGAGAGCAGAACCGAAACTGTTTCCTATGTGGAATACCTTTCTTGGAGCGGGTACATAAGGGATTGTGCCTGAACGGTTATGTAGGGATCTGCTTTTGTGGATTGACCGGAGCCTAGACGGTCGTAGGATAGGGTTGAGTAGCCGTGGGAAATTGCTCGGTCGATGTAACTGTAGTCTTTGTTGAAATCTCAATATCTATGCTATTAGCAAGACTTGAGTTGAAGCAAGCTTCGGGGTAAACAGACCTCCTATCAGCACCCAATCCATGAGAAAGAACATGAACTGTATCCGTTTTCGAATTCTCCACTCGGGGACGACAATATTGTGCACTGATCACTACAGAGGCGTATATGATCTCCGGTTTTCCAAGGAGGGTCGGGATGTCTGGCCGGTCTCTTCGAGTGAGGTTTATGAGAAATGCTTGTGCTTCGTAGCTATCTGAAAATCGGGGAACATTGGGAAGTGGGTAAGAATTCGCTGTAATTCCAAGCAGAATATCGATGGCCTTGCATATTTTATCAGCTGAGGAAAAGGCGAGAATGGCGAGGAAGGAAACAGATGTGAGGGAAAGCTTCATTGTTCTAAGCGAGCTGAGGACTTTCTTGCTTGGATACAAGAGAAGATGGTGTTAGTCGGAGGAACAAATATGGATTCTACAGCTTGTATCCTCCTTTTTATAGGAGAGTTTAAGCTTGGGAGGGGGTTTGTAAGTTGCATTGATCATCAGAGTTGAATTGAGATGACAAAATAACCAAAAAGGTGCCCATGTGGTTTTTCTGCGTGACCAAGACATCCTGGAGTAACTGTAAAAAGGCAAGCCCAAGGTATATGTAGGATTGTAATCAGCGATAAAGCAAGGACTTGGTATGTTATTGGATGAAATCCTTGCTTTTCACCACCCGGATTTCCGAGTTGGTCCATGGAAGTCGCAACAAAAACGACAGCAACTCATGACAAACCAAGAGCTGCTTATAAACATTACAGTATATATCATTGCCTGAAAGGAGTATTGTGTTATTTCGGAAAATTGTGACTCAAGGTCCTCTTTTTGAGTCTATTTTTAATTAAAATATTACTGCACTCTATACAAAACAAATTCAAGGCATGTATGTGTCTATGTATGCCCCTTAACCCCGAAACTCCACGCTAATAACATGAAGCACTTGTAAAATGAAGACTCTAGACCTTATCCTCAGATTTCTCCGCTGGAAAGTTGGCTGCTAATTGAGCGGCACGTATAGTCTTCAGATTCCCCCATCCGAGTCCGAAACTTGCGAAGAAACCTGCTCCAGCGGCTCCAGCACCAAGATACTGAACCTCAGTTAGCTATGAATCTTGGGAAGAAAGTTGTAAAAATGATGACTTACGAAAACAGTAACAATCGCTTTATTATAAGCCTGAATAACACCCGCCACACTCGCTTCCGCAACAACAGATCTAAAAGCCGTAGTACCAACCGCCAAAACAGCAGCAGCATCCACCTCTGGAGCAAATAGTTTCAATGCTGGTTTCAACTGGTTGCTAAATATGGTTTGCGCCAAACTGATGAAGATTGATCCTCCAAGAATTTGAGCGAACATTAGGAATGCACTGGCGACGGGAAACTCTTTCTTGGGGATGGCAGCTTGAATTGCTGTTAGGGGTTGTTGCATGGTAAGACCACGGGAGAATCCCGAGATGAGTTGGAAGATGATCCATGGAGCTGGACCTGAGCCGGGGTTAAGAGTGGAGAGGAGGCCAGAGGCGACTGATGTTAGTGCAAGTCCCAGGACTGCCCATGGTGTGTAAAATCCGAAGCGGGTTGCTACACTGGATTAGTATTTGCTGGAAAAGGCATATTCTTAAGGAATACTTACTCAAAGCGCCCGCAATAAAGGAACCAATAACTTGAGAGCCGACAGATGGTATGTAGTAAACACCACCCATTGTTGGGGTGGCATTTTTAACAACCTGGAACCAAATAGGAAGGTAGAATGTGATGACAAGCAATGAACCTTGAGACAGGGTCATTGTAATTGCCGAGAAAATAACAACCTTTTGCTTCAAGACCGGAAGTGGAATCATTGCATTCATCCCTCTAAAGTTCTCCCAGAATAAGAAGATAGCGAGAAGACTGAATGCCCCACAGAACATCCCGATGATGGTAGGAGAATTCCATGCGAACTTGCTTCCACCCCATTCAAGGGGTAAGAGAAGCATGACGATAGCAGGTGTAAAGATCGCGAATCCAGGTAAATCGAGACGGTTGAGTTGTTCTTTCCATGTCGCTTTCTTCTGGGAGATCTCTGCTGCGTTGGGAATGGTGATAAGTGTAAGAATTGCCATGGTGACACCTCCGAATGGTAGATTACTTTGATCGAGAATTAGTATTTTGATGTTCCTTGAAGAATATTGAGTTCTTACAGCCAAAAACACCATCTCCACGATACGTGTTCAGTAAAAACCCCTCCTAGCACCGGACCAAGGACGAGACCCAAAGATGACACACCCATAACAATTCCCATGTAGACTAGAAGAAGTGGTATTAGTATCTATGTCATGAAAGACAATTTGAGATGTGAGAAATCCTTACAAGGTCGTTTATCCAACGGAACTGTGACGGAAAGAATGGCCAAAAATCCAATAATTAATCCTGATCCTCCAGCACCAGAGACGGCTCTCCCTATGATCAACATGCTGGATGACTTTGCAAGTGCACAAATTAGAGAACCAAATTCAAAGATGGCTAGGCCAGCCAAGAAGGTGATCTTGGAGCTGTAATACTGATAGACCTTTCCAAGAAGAGGTTGCATCGCAGCACTGGATCGAAAAATTAGCAATGTAGTGGTGGTACCAGAGAGAAAATGAACTTACATCGACAACATGTAAGCCGAACCATACCACCCAATGTCCTTTGTAGAGTTGAACTCCGATGTAATTCTTGGAATCGCGGTGACAACGATAGTTTGGTCCAACATCATCAAGAAGACAACCATTCCAACTCCTAAAAGCACCAAATACAATTTCATCCCCGTTATGTACTCAATAGGTTGCTCTTTTGTCGGCTCAACATCTTCAACAACGGGTGCTGAAGTCTCTGCCCTTAAGATCCCCTCCTCCGTCCGTATCGTTGAAGTTTCATTCTCTGTCGTCCCCGTTAAAGGAGGTATCGAAGCAGATTTCGTCGAAGAATTTGAAGAAGCGCTTTTCTCGACGTGAGTTTCCACTGAGTCCTTCATGGCTAGCTTGGTGTGATTTTGAAGGAAGAAGAAGCTCCCTCTTGCAATTGACATCGTCCCATTTTAGTAAAGAGGAAAAGTCCTGGGTATTATATTCTACCCAAGTTACCCCATGAAGAGATTAAACGAGTTGTGCACCGGAGGGCTACTAAGGAAAAAACCAAGAAGTTCTGCTTTTGTGCAAGTGTGGATATTAATAAGGGGGTTTTATTGCTAAAGACATTCCTTATCCTTGAAGCGAGAACCAAACTTGGTCCGAGGCGCTAGAATGTATCAAAATAAAAGAGTATTTTATCAATACTTCGGATGTGTAGAAGTTATGCACGAAGTCCCGTTCCACTCGGAGCCCGGTTTCTTCGTCCGATCAAATCCGGTCCGAGCCTTGTGTCCACCACTCATGTGTCCCCCATCATTTATCCTGGTCCCAGGCTCACCCCCGCATGCTTGGGACGGCTTCATTTTGTTGTTGCTCCTTTTGTGGAGGCTGAATCAAAGGTTGGAAGCGGAAATGATGAGAACCTAAATCACCCGAAAGTCCATCAATGAGGCCTTACAACCATTGGTTTGAGAAAATGCCTATTGAGGGGGGGTTCTCTATGATGTTATACACCGCTCTAACCTCAAAATACATTAAAAGTACAAAACAGACCAAAACCAACGCCACAAAATTTCATGCAAGGGTGAAATGCCCAAGACCAACCCTCGACCCCCGAAGCCGAGTACGAACGCCAGGGCCCGCGAGTACGACCTATTCCTCGCATGTATCATTGACTCCATTTTTCTCCGAGACCGTCGAATGCGAGTTGGAAATTTTTCATGGTAAAAGCACATCTCCCATCATTCCTCCCATCATATCTTGCCAATACGCATCGTCTATCCAATCATACTGATCCATGGCAGCGAGACCATCCATCCCGGACATTTCTTGTTCTGGTACAAGGTTCGTTCCCGAAACGACCCCCATCTTGGACTCGTAAACCCCTTTGACTCTCCTCAAAGCTCGACTGCATCCTTCTGAGAACGAGAGTCTACATGGCTCCGGCTGCAAGTGGTCAATATTAGCACCAGCTTGCTCGAACTTTTTGATCAAATGATCAAAGAAGTCGAATATGTTGACGTTTTGTCGAACTTGCGCCAAGTCCCAGCCTGGCTGTTCGACTACGGATAGCTTGAATAGAGTCGAAAGACCTAAGCCTATGAATGAAAGTTGGGCAGCTGATAATGCCACACATTTGCTAACTTTCTGGGAAACTGAAATTTCGAGAAGCTTCTGCACCGCGAGGAGGCAAGTGCTCATCATATCTAAGCGTTGACTGTTGCCATTGCCGAATATGAATGAAGGTGGATTTGATTGGATGATTGCTTCGTAGAGGAATACCTCGACGGAATAATATGTCGTAAGTAAGAAATCTGTCCAGAGAATACATCTCAGTAAGCAGCTTCAATTTAGTATGGTGGTATTGAAAACTAACCGTTACAACGAAGTTCGTCCGGTAAGGATTGCCAATATCTTACTAGCTCATCCCTCATGCAGCTTGGGATGATAGGGCCTTCATTCTTCACCATGAGACTTCGCTGAATTGACTCGCTCATGCATTGTAATCTAGTAGCAGCAACCAAGATCAAATCCGACGGATTCTCTCTCGCTTCTTCAAGGTTCTTGCAACAATAATCGAGATACGGGGTGTGTTGCAAGCTCTCAATTTTGCGCAGATAAAGGGATGTTACGGATGTCGAGCAAAAGGCACAAAGTAGAGTTCTACGTTCTTCAGAAGTCCTCTTCGCTTCCGTGGCACTATTCTTTGGTAAGACCCGAGAGGAATCTGGAAGCATATCGGATGGGTCTCCTTCTCTCACGGGCTTGTTGAGCCCAAGATCAAATATCATGGAATGCTGAAGTTGAAAAATAGCCATTGACTGAGCCATCGGCGTTACTGGAGAGAAGTACAATGACCTGGATTAATCTTTGGCTTAGCTTGGTCTCGGGGGATCATAAACAGTGTTGGCAGAACTGATAGAGCAATTGGGAGAACCCGATAGGAAAGTACTCTGCCCCAAAAGCCATACTGAACTCTTTGGGAAAGACAGTTTCTTTATTGAATACTAGGGCGTAAAAGCGACAATATGAAACACACAATTACTTACCAGGCATTATGAATCAACATACTTTGGAGCATATCTAGACTTCTCTCACCTCGAATGATCATAGCTTCGGCGATATCCATGCACAGACTTTTAGACATTGACACCTGGCGTCCTCTTTGGTGCGGAGAACCAACAAGTACAGCAGCTTTATACACCCACGGTTTCCGTTCTTGGAGCTCGTGCGAATTCAAGTGATGTGGAAAAACTATGAGCGGATAATGGCTAGCGAAATTGTCTTGAAAATGTGCTAGAACACGGTCGGCCTCTTCGCCAGGAAGCATGAAGAGCGGATCATAACTGGTTGGAAGTGCCGGAATTTGAGGTAAGTCGCCATTCGAGACATTGTTTGTGAAACTACGACTTTGGCGGGGTTGAGGCGGAGGTTGATTTTGAGGTTGGAGGAGAGTTGTTCCAGCAAGTACATAGTTGCCGCTATTTATTTTCTGGGTTCTCCAGGTCTCTGGGTTGAAAACCTCGCGGGTTCCTAGCTCCAGTGGATTTTTCTCGAATGACAAAGAACGGTTTTCGGAAAGTGCAGGGTCCAGGTTATTTGGAGTTGGATTCTGAGTTGTTGGTTGAGGCGCTTGGTCTTGCTTCAACGCACCCGAGTGAGCCCCGAGAAGGGAAACCAGACTTTCTATTTTCTCTTCTAATTGGGTGACACTTCTATGAATTGATCAGCAACGGCGATCGATTTCCGTCCTTTCAATGCAAAAAGTAAGGAACGGGATTCTATTTCAGCGATTGTGCTCGTGATAGACAATCAAACTTTCGTTAATCTTGAACCCTAGAACAATCGACTTCCATTGTCCCAAAATACTAGGTGAAAACTTTGGATTGTGCAATAAGCTGGGATAACAAGAGACGCATTCGATTTTCTTGTCCATTCTATCCTTTCGGTGGTGTAATCATTTTAGGCGCTGGAATTTTCAAGACAATTCGCTTCTACTCACGTGGTATTATTTGGTGACCTCTTCTTGCGTGCTCTACGAGGGAGGATGACACATTGTTTTCTCAAACGGAAGCATCTACGCCACCGTCAATAACGCATTTAGATATAATGACTAGCGGAGTTTATTTCACCTTGTACACCGTTCATCCGTTCCGTCTATTTGAGGAACGCATTTGGCTTTTGCTCTGGAGCAGTTTTCGCAGGCGCGGTTGGTGGAGGAGGGTCGCGAAGCACCCGAAGGACTGAGAGAAACGTTGCCCGCATCAGACATTATTCAGGAACCAACTGGTAGAACAGGAAGAAACGAAACTCCGTATGGCATAAAACGCACATGAGTAACTGTAGAGTTTGTGGCAAAAAGGATGGGTAATCGTTCTGACTATGTGAGAGATGTAAGTTGAACCGGATATTCGGAGCTTACGGAGTTTATAGCGTCCCGATCACATGAGGGTTCTCATTGGATACGAATACGGAAAGAATGAAGAGAAACGCGTCATGCTAGTTGCCTACCGCACATTTTGATCAACTGAACCATTGAAACACCACAGACAAATTCATATTCAGCTTGACTAGGTATTCTCAATCAGGTATTCATATCGCGGTTGACAAAAGTAGCTACATCTAGAAACGGCCCCCACATCGACCAGGGCGTGACCACCCCACCATTTTGGTGTTCTCAGTTTCTCAATCTAGATACTCCGTACACAACCACAAAAGAAAGAACCCAGTTAACCAAGCACTTCCCCTACACCACGTAAATCCTCAAATCTCGAAGATTATGTCCCTTTCCTTCCGCCATGTTTGGCCCTCCCATCCTACTGAGGCACAGCTGCGCTCGGGCTTCTGGCCCCCTTTTCCTGCCTCGCTACACGAGCATTGGGCTCCTGGGTCTCTTTTCCATCTTTCTTCCTCATACTGTATGCAAGAGCAATACACATTCTGGAATCGCTTCGTGCAAATTCCTCAAATGTGTTGCTGGGATTTTGTATTATTGGCGAGGACTTTTGGAGAGTGTATTGGGATGAGTAGTGGTTGTTGGAGAAAATTGAAGTTTGAGAGAGTCCTGAAAGTGCGAGGGTGTGATTTTGGTTCTGAGTATTGATTTATATCTTGTTGTCGTCGATTTCAAGATTCCGTTGCCAGAATCAAGCTTTTGGTATCTCTCAAAAACTGAAAGACTGCCTGCTTTTATATCCTCAAATGTCAGTATCTCTCTGTCATTTCCAGTAATCAATCGGCTATTAATACAAACAACCACTAGCTAGCTCCATTAGGTATGCAAGAAGCTTCGAATATGGCTGGCATTTTCGAACATCAAGGTTACCCGATCTGGATATGGAAAAGCGGGCCAACTCGTAACTCTTTCTCCTCATTTGAATTTAGAACTTCTTAGAAGGATTTCTGTTTGCCACAATGTGCCAGTCTGCCTAATTCATGTTGAAATTAGCTACAATTTACAGCGCTGCCAATACTTGGGTTTTTAATGTCAAGGAGGGGGGGTTCCTTTGAAACTTCGTGTCTTATGAATTCACCTTGGCAGACTAGCTTCAGGCATCCTAATTAATTTAAGTTAATTTTGATTTGAAGGTTTGATAAAATTCTATAATTTTATAACTAATATTACTTAATTTGAATTTGTTTCTATCACTGAAGCAGTAGAGGTATACTATAGATGCTATTTGCACGGCACAATGGGGAGGAAGTGAGGCTGTTTGAGCTGAGAGTGGGGGAAGTGTTCTACTGAAGAGTCACTCACCAAATTAAAGTCAGTACATTGTCTGTGCAGCCTCAGCTCTCCTGTTGTTTGCCTGAACTTTCTTTTTTTTTGACTTTTATGCTGCTGTCCTATTTTAGTCTTCCGTCGATAGCATTTCTTGTTGATTTGAGCTAGCGTATCGGGATTTGGGCTGGCGCTTCTCGCGGTGGACAATAAAAGCGATAGTAAATCGTTCCTGCCTACTTCGCTGTTATTTTAGCTATCTTAGACAATTTGAAGTAATTACTTAGAACAATTAACACTATTGTCCTAGACGTTTTCGAAAGTTGGTTTAGAGTTATGGTAAAGTGAGCTGACACCCTCCAAGTACAAGGGAAACTTCCCATTTTCTCTCAAGGCCTAGACTCGCTTTCGCATCCCATCTCCTGTTTGAAATGTAAATGATGCTTTCGTCCTGTATGGAAACATTGAGAAGAAGAAGTTTCTCAGATCTAACCTGATTTCTCGCTCTTCGTCTTGTCATCCTTTGCTTCCGTGGTGGTGGTGTTGGTGGTCTTGTTCTTGGAAGAGATTAGGGGGCATGGGCACCTTTATTTTGGGGCTTGGTGGGGGTTTTCTCAATCATCTTGACTGTTGCGTTTTGGTGTTCTTGGTAGAAGTGATACATGTTGGAGGGGAAATCTTCAGGTCTGGGGGGTTTTGTGTTTAGTCGGTGTGTGGAGATGGTGTTGATGTTGAGATGGTTGGAGAGTTTGGGGTTGAGGAACTGGGTATTAGTATTGCTCTGTTACGCCTGAGCGTGTTCTGAATATGTTATTAATCGTACGAGGGCACATTCAGTGTTTGCTTGTAGTCTTATTGTTTTTGATACTATTTTTAATTCATTCCCGTGATCCTCTATTGGTCTACCAGTTCCTCAATCTTGTATTCACGGAAGGGAAAGCATACTCAATGAGCAGTCATTTTCATTTTACTTGTTTGTGTGCTTAAAGAGCTAAATCTCCCCATAAGATATTACCAAAAGTAAACCAACCAAACCATAAACGAAAGAAGAAAGTAAGCAATTTCTCTTCGGAATACTTATCCTTTCATTGACATGCGTAAACAGAAGGGACTGGCAACTTCTCCGTTGTAGAATACTTCCTAGCAAAGAAAGAAGATAGCCTGCCAAGTGGTTAATTGTTGAAAGGCGTTTTCTGCGATTATCGAATCCTTGGGCGCTCTTGTGAAATAAAGAGGCCGTAGTTTGAGACTCCAAGAGCCGACGCCACCAAAAGATGATGTAGTTTTGCGCGAGGAGTGATAATTAAGCCTTCTTGCCACATCGTAAGTTAGTGGATTAGTGAAGAGGGCCAGATGACTCATTTACCTCACTCGGGGTAGATTCTAGCAAGTGCTGAGTTCAGCTCGACCACAAACTCTGCGAATCTATTTACTGTATGAAATACAGAAGCAAGATCCTTGCTGCTGATAATGGGGCGCCAGGTCGTTTTGATATAGCACAACCAGGTTCAGGCGGAAGCAGGAATTGTGTCCAATTCACTGACGAGCTCTGGCTCTAGGTCAAAGGAGACTTGTTGATTGTGGTAAATGGTGGCGGCATTCCACAAGGCAAGGGCAAGCTCAACGACATGGTTGATATATATCTCGAGGTCATCGACGTGGCCGTGAAGCTTTTCATTCCCGGTGGTGGTCATCGATTTCTTGATTCCCTTGAGCCATTCATTCTTCTTCTCATGGAGTTTGGACACAGGGTCGTTGTAACGGTTCCACAACCAGAGGGGCGATGTGAGGTATTTATTGCTCACGATTGGAGGAGGCTCAGAAGGGCCCGGTTCTGGGCTTGAAGTTCTGGAAATAAGGTATTCAGACATGTTGTCGTTGGTTGTTTCGCTGCTGTTGGCAGGTTGGAAGAGCTTTCATGACAGGTTACTTGGAAGTGGCTTGCTTGAATCATTTACAAGGTTAATGGACAAGCTATTTATGCTTCTGGATGGCGCTAGTAACCACGCCAACATAGAAAGAATCATATGACTGACTATTCACTATGTTATTTTGCACTTCCAAGAGTGCTGTGGAGGAAGAAAGGCACTCAAGAAGCAGCTCCTTGTGTCATTTCTTCGATCTGCTGAGAGACGGGTATTGTCTGTTTGTTGCTGTTTATACCAGACCAGCTAGGCGTAACTTGACTTGCTTCACAAAGGGTTGTGCTGATCAAATCTGATCAGTTTTTTTAGAGTAAAAAATCAGTGTGTTGATATGAAACAGTCAATATGAGTAACACATATGGACTTAACTGAAGTTTTACATGCCTGCATTCACTTCGCAGGTGTACCCACATTCAAGTTTTCTTTCCAATGAGAATTATCAGCATTTCTTGCTTGCAATGGTATACAATGGTTTCAACCTTATAGATATGTGGCTCAAGTGTTTCTGCTCATCGTTAATTATCCTCCAAATAATCATTCGTTCTGGTCACTTCTATGAAATATATCGTGAATAAAACTCCTACTAATTTCCATTGTATATTTGGATTAGATAACGGACTTTTTTTTGGTGTATGGCACCATACCCATAGCAATTAAGTGTTGCTTGTTGAATGTTATGGGAAAATTAGAGGGTGATATGGAAGTGTAAGGACGTTTAGGGTTGAAGTCCCTGTATCTTCAGGGCGCCAAGCGCTAAATGCAACCTACAACAAAACCACAAAAGGTCAAGCAACCCCCAATGAGTGATTCGCTTAGTAAGTGAATATTGAAAATCTAGTCTTTCAGAATAGGGGTAGAGCCTTTCAGGCTTAAAGTCCCATCTACCAGAGTCAAGTCAGAGCTGCTATGAGAGGAATCAATTTAAGCTTGAATTCCCTGCATCTTTAGGAATTTATGCTAAGTCTGTTATGCTCGTCAATTGTATATAACTGTGCAGCAAGATTGCATCGGGATGTTTGTCAATTCAAGATTTTCACGACACTTCCACCATACCTTGCGATTATGCCCTTTATTAACCAATCTACCACCCAAATGCGCAAGAAGATTCTTTTTAGGACTTTGGAAATCAAGAAACAATCGCAAAGGAAACTCTTCACGGGGATATTAATAAATATGAGTGAAATACTTGACAACTTGCAACTATAACGCCCCATAGGCTAGCAGTTTAAATTCACTCAAGAACTAGCAGCAACCCTTTCCAAAACCCCGTCATCAACAATCTCGCTTACATCCAGCAAACGTTTTCTCAAATACTGCCGATGCCATTCTGGAATTCCCGATATCATAGTTGTCATTGCAAGTGGCCAAGCCAGTAAAGAAGCTGTCGTCGCCTTGATGGATACCCTTGAAGAGGCTGGAATTTTGGTGGCAATAGTTTCGTGAGTGTGTATGATACCTAAGATGTAAGGGATACTGGCACATAAGTCCTCGGCTATGTTTTGAATTCTCGACTTGGTGCTTTCATGTTCTATGGTGAGATCGAGGGACCGAGGGAGGGAAGAACTGATTTCGAGCATGATGTTGTTTATGGTAAGACGTAGGGCTCGGTAGCGATTCCACATGGCTGCATGACCAGCTGTTGGATAGACGTGAACAGTGGTATCGAAGATTTCGTCGTTTTCTGAATTTTCATCGTCTTGAATTGTACAACTGATGTACCGGTTTTCCATGGGCAGATCTTTTGCCCACAATATCAGATTCTGGTCCAGATTCTGAGCTCTTTCTAGCAGCTCCTGCAACCTCACCACCTCGCTTGCAAAATCAAATACTGAGGAGTTTGTTGAAGATAAACTGCTGCATTGATATCGCAACTCGGCCGTCTCCACCATGCAAACATCCAATCCAAGTGCAAATCCCCATTCTCCAAACTCCTCCCCATTTTGAAGCCACGAGGGTACGGGGAGACTTCGTAAAAGCAATGATCGAATCAATTGGCGTCGAACCAGCTTATCCACATCCATACTATTTTCCACACATCGCTCCCGCTGTCTCCGTAAATTGAGGACAGCCATTGCCCCATCGTGGTGTGCAAAACTCCGTGCAGCAGTGACTTGAATAAAATCCCTCGAAATTTGTGCTTTTTTGTCCATGACAGCGTTTTCGTAAAAGCTTAAAAGCATGATTGCAAGGATCACATCGTCGTGGTTTGCTTCAGTGGTAGTTTTCAAGGCCTGATTCATCTTTAAAAGAGCCTTCGAGTATTTCGTACTTGCTACGGCCAAAGCATCATAGCGCTTCCGGTTTCGACCAAAAGTAGCGTGGGATACTGCGGATATCGCCAGACTGAGGATTGACTGGGGTTGCGAGTAACATAAAATTGGAGTGGTGTACTTTAGATGGCTGTCCGCAATTTCGGGCAGATTTTGAGGGGTCTCGATCCAATATGTTGAGTAGTAAGTCATGGCTTGATCATCCAGGGAAACGTGTAAGGCTGGAGAAATAGATAGGTTTTGACGTTTATCAATCGGGGGTTTTGGTTTTGAAGGGGTTTGTGGGTTCTTTGTAGCGTTCACATTTGGTCCTCGTGGCCGTTTTTGACCGACAGCATACTCATTTTCGTCCAAGAATATGTAATTACTGTCTTCTTCGGTGCCTCTGCAAACGACTTTTGCTTTTTTGCATCTTTTGCAAGTTGGGCGAGCCTCGTCGCACTGTTTTCTCACTTAGCAATGCTGGAAACCGGCGGGTATCTTGTGCCTTACCTTGACTCGACGTTGCTTGCATGTACGGCATCCTTTGCTTGGGAAAGTCATTGTATTCTGAGATTGAATGAATATTGTAACTACTGGATTCAAGAGTCGTGATAGAGGCTCTACGATGCCAATTGGTTTTCTTGGAATGGATTCTTGGAATGGGGTAAGTAAGCCTCACTCGGACATAACACGGGGCTAGGACTAAACCCCTCACTTTTCCAACCTCCCTGTTTTCAACATCGTTTGCTATCCTCGAACAACACTCTAGATTGAATCTACATGGACTCTATACTCTATGTGTGTCCTAAAATTGCCTTTGGGACATACGGTTCCTCCAAATATTTCACCTCCTCCTCGCTCAACTCTAAACCCCGCAAAGAACAGGCTTCATCCAGCCTCTCAATACTGCCACTATTCAACCCAACAATCGGAACAGCTCCCTTTCCTCTCAACCAAACCAGAGCAACCTGACTCATCTTCCATCCCTTTTTCTCAGCAATCTCCTGAACCCGTTTGCGAATAGCATTATCAGCATCCGTCGACCCGCCACCCATCGCAGCAGCCATTTGTGACCGTGCAGTCTCAACACCCTGTGGCTTCGACAAAGACCCTGAATTTAAAGGAGACCAAGGAATTAATCCCACCCCGGTTTCGTTACAGAACTTGTTCATTTCTCTCTCTTCTTCACGATAGCAGAGGTTGTATCGATTTTGCATGCTCACGAATTTTGTCCAGCCGTTTTTCTCAGCGACGAATTGCATTTTTGCGAATTGGTAGGTCCACATAGAGCTTGCACCAATGTAATTGACTTTACCGGATTGTACTAAATCGTGGAGTGCTTTCATTGTCTCTTCTAGAGAGACGGTCTCGTCGTATCTGTGGATTTGGAGGAGATCGATGTAATCAGTCCCGAGACGCCTCAATGAGGCATCAACGGCTCTGAAGATTGCACCTCGTGATAGACCTATTCGGAAACAATCAACTAGCGCTTCTTTCTGACGAGGTTTGAGTGTACTCACCACCCTGGTTGACATAATCTTTACTGCTTTGCAACTGAGGCTCAAACATCCAGTTGAAAATCTCAGGCTCCTTGGGAACGACCCCACGGCATTTTGCCAGGATGGTAATTTCATGTCGAGGAATATTGAATTTCTTGATCGCTTTTCCAACAATTTCCTCATTCACACCACTTGAATAGACATTGGCAGTGTCCCATGTAGTAAGTCCTGATCACTTGTTAGTTTTGAGCTCAAGATATCTGGGTTTCATTCCACTTTACCTCTATCCCAAGCAGCTTTCAGCAACTCCAATCCTTCTTCCTCTTCCATCACCCACCGCATCCATTCCTTACTTCCAATTCCCATAGTCCCAAAGATAGGAACGGAGACTCTAAGACCGGATGAGCCAAGTTGGACGTAGTCGACTTTGGTAGCATCGAGACTGCTTTGGAGGGAGGCTGGGACTGGTAGAGAGGGAGGCATGTTTCCTGTCGGGAAAAGAATCTTCAAGTTTAAAAGATCAAGGTGGATGAGTTTCTGGACTCCGAAGTGTGGGAAGAGTGACGGTTTATATATTTGGTTAAACGTATCGCGAAGCTCAGAGCCATTGAAGGAGGATGCTCTTTCTCGAGGGTATTTCCTAATTCGGCTCGCCGTCTCTCCTTAAATTCGTAACGTGTTCCATTGAGCAAATACACATATTCCGTACATGCCATTGCATTCTCCATCCATAAAGCTTATCCATAGATTCTCAATGACCCTTTTGGGCGATACCCGCGAGCCTAGTAAACTTCCGTTAAGTCCATAAACCCCGGTTGCTGGAAATCTCTCCCGACTCATGTTTCCAGCCTTGCTATAAGTTCTGGGTTATAAATCATATTGTAGTAGTGTTTGGTTTAATGGGAACCTTGTGATTGTGTAAGTCAAAACTGACAACACGGGTTGGTCGTGGAGAAAAGGAGAGAGAATACACTATCCCCGCCCCCCCAATCAGTACATTTTCGTGATTAAATAGCATGAACGTAGCTTCTTATAATCACTCATCAAATGCTGGGAAGAGATTAGGGACTATAAAGAAACGAACCAGTACAGATTTGCAACCCATTTTGAGAGACAAGTGTAATGACGAGAAGCAAACGACCATATCCCCTCCATCCATCGTAACAAGTATTCAGCGCACTGGAACGTGGCCGCATTAATTGAATAGAATAAACAACACACCTTTCCTCTAACTTTTAAACGCGACCTAGAGTGAATGGATATGAACC
>LLCD01000038.1:0-34327 GCA_001414355.1 Hymenoscyphus salicellus
GTTATTACCTATATTATCTTTTTAGGATTGTTTAAGAACCTATAAAGGTTAAAAGTAATATATATTTTATACTAGAGTAAGAAGCTACAAAGCTTTATATATTCTCTATAGTAAGAGTCTAGGACCTTTACCTTAATTTGTTTATAGTATTAGGTAGGAATAATATATATAGCTGCCGTAGAGCTAGTAGTAGACAAAGGTGTTATTCGAGAGGCTATCGTAATAGTAGTTAACTTAAGCTAGTACTTAAAGTATAACGAAACTTAATCTAACTAATAAAGGTATTATTTCGCTAGTTAGTATATAGATAAAGCTAATAGACTATCGAGTTGTTTACTTGAAGGTAAACTTATTACTTGTACAAAGTTACTAAAGGTAAAAGGTATTAATAACTAAGTAAACTAAGTTAAGTATAAAGCTTCTATCTAATAGTAGACGTACTAGTCTTATATAGAACCTTTGTTCTCTATCTTAATAATCTAGAGTTGACCGAGTTAACAGTCGCTCCTAAGCGACTAGTCTACTTGTTAATATCTATTATGTAACATTTATATAAGGAAATCCCTAGATCGCTTAATCTTTCTAGCTAATCCTTAGATACTATAAGTCTATAGAAGTACTCGACCTATTAGGACGCTGCCTAGTCTTTACTTTATTATATACTAACACGTGATTCGTAATAACTCGTACTATAGTAAAGTGTTTCTTATACGCCTAATCTGTTTCCGAGCGTAGTCTATGTCTAGTCTATTTAACTATAGTAGAGCTTATAGTACTAGTATACTATAGTTCTCTCTCTCTTAGCTAGTAGAATTCCGGTATTATATCTATAGCTATATTCTTACTATTTATTAAATAGTCGAGTTCTTTCTTTTCTTATACGAACTCTATTACCGAGCTTCGTAGGAATTATATAGATGTATTATCTATATAAACAACTATATATCTCTCTAAGATAACGAGTTTTACTTCTATAGTCTTATAAGGCGCTTAAAAGTCTGTCTTTAGTTCTCTTAGATCTACTTAATAGTTATCTCTCTTAAAGATATTAATAAATGTCTATTATTCACCTACCTCGGGTTCGTTAGTCTATTTATTACCTTCTCTAGATGATTCCGAAGATTTAGAAGATGCTAAGGATGATTCTACTATCTTATAGTCTTGTTATAGTAGTAACACGTCTTCTAAGTCGGAGCGTGTATTATAGTACTATTCTAGAATAAGATTATCTTTATCTTCTAGCTATGTTCTATATCCGCGAGCCTCTAGCTTAGTGTCGAATAGTCTCTAGGTTTTAAGTAAGGCTACTTCCTTATAGATAGTAACGTATACTTGTTATTACGAATCACGTGTTAGTATGTAACAAAGTAAAGACTAGGCGGCGTCCTAATAGGTCGAGTACTTCTATAGACTTATAGTACCTAAGGATTAGCTAGAAGGATTAAGCGATCTAGGGATTTTCTTATATAAATGTCACGTAATAGAAATCAATAAGTAGACTAGTCGCTTAGGAGCGACTATCGACTCGGTCGACTCTAGATTATTAAAGATAGAGAACGAAGGTTCTATATAAGACTAGTACATCTACTATTAGATAGAAGCTTTATACTTAACTTAGTTTACTTAGTTATTAATACCTTTTACCTTTAGTAACTTTATATAAGTAACGAGTTTATCTCTAAGTAAATAACTTAATAGTCTATTAGCTTTATCTATATACTAACTAGCGAAACGATACCTTTATTAGTTAGATTAAGTTTCGTTATACTTTAAGTATCTACTTAAGTTAACTACTATTATAATAGCCTTCTAAATAACACCTTCGTCTACTACTAGCTCTATAGCTATATAAGTCATTTCTACCTAATACTACGAACGAATTAAGGTAAAGGTTCTAGACCCTTACTATAGAGAACGTATAAAGCTTCGTAGCTTCCTACTCTAGTACGAAATATATATTACTTTTAACCTTTATAAGTTCTTAAACAATTCTAAAAAGATAATGTAGATAATAACTTTCCTCCGCAGGCTAGCCCTTAACTAGATTAAGATATTCTTATAGGATTATCTCGAGTTTCTAGGGGTAGATTAAGGAGAAGAAAGATAAGATAAGATAAATAAGATCTTTAGAACCTAGCAAGGGTTTAAGAGAAAGATTAAAAGAGTATTTAGAGATATTAATACTATATTTAACGAGCAGACGGCAAACTGACCGCTGTATTCGGCGGTTTTGGTCGCTGTTTTCGGGGGTCAACTTGCCAAAATCTCACGCTGCCCTAGCGCTCTCGTGCCAGTTGGCCAAGGCGGCACGACCTCGGCTAACCGCAAGTGCACAGGAACACCTAAAAAAGACAATCGGTTTTCTGCTTCTCGTTCTTATTCCAACTTCGTCAGGAGCCTTTTTAGGGAGCAGAAAATGGATGCCCTTCATCCCCTGGTGGCTCAGAATGGCGACGCTTATATTGATCGCCCACCCTTCCCCTTCTTCTTTATCATTCTCCATCATTCTCTATCTTTTCCCCTCTCTATCATTCTTCATTTCCCCTCTAATCCTCTTAAATCTATTACCTCTCGCGTTATCTTGTCTCTTGTCCTCTTCGATGCCGTTGGGTGCGCGTAGGGCTCCTTCTCACACCATCGAGCCCTCTTTTCCTAGCTGTCATCGTCGCCCTCGTCTTTCCCGGGTCTAGTCGATATGCGGCGACGCCAACCGTCACCAGACGCTTCCTCAGACAGCGAGAGCTGCTTCGATACGGAGGATGAACACAAGGAAACCGACGACGACACCGAGCCGACTGATATCGATTCCGATGTTGAAGGATGCGACGATGTAGATCTGGCGTGGATCGTAGGAGAGGACAACGCTCAACCGCCGGAATACTACCTCGATCAAGAGAATGACTCCGCCGAATCCGAGGATGAAGATGAGGACTACAGCGATAATAGTATCCTTCTCCTTAATATAATCGAGTCACAATTTAATCGGTATATACCCTATTTTCTTTGTCTACTGTCTTCTACTATTGAATCGTTGACCTAACTCTTTGAAGGTACTGTAAATATATACGAAAGAATCCGGCCCAGGTAATGCAGGCCATCTCACGCCGCACCCTCAAGGCCTTCTTCGATTGGATGTTGAATCAACGTCGAGGGAAGAGTGGGAGGAGGCTTGCAGGTATTAAGTCAGCTAATACCCTCGGGACATACTGGAAGGTCTTCCGGCTCGTACACGAAAGGACAGTTGGTGAGAAGATCAAGGGCAAAATAAATCGGAATATGCATCGTGTAAGTAGCGCTTCTTGTTCACCTGCTACATCCTGTCCGAAATACCCCAGATCAGAGGCTAATAAATATTTACGTCTTTTTACAGGTCCTAAGGAAGCTGGCAAAGAAACACGGATTGTCTACGGAGAAGCGTGAGAAGACGGCTATGTATATCGAGGATCTTGCAGGCGTCCTCCAGACCAACCTTACAACGACAAGGAAGAAGTATACGCACGGCCGGCACCGTATACAACTCGCCTTCTTCCACCACCTAGCTGCCTTCTCTGGAAACCGACCTTCAGCAGTTCTAAACCTTTGCTATCGTCATATCATTGTGACCCTGCTCCGGGACCCAAAGGGAGGGCCCCATCGGATCTTGATTGAATTCACGTGCGAATTCACGAAGCAGTATCTCGGCATGAAAGATGCGTAAGTTTCACCTGTACCCTTTTCACCTTCCTAAATCCCTTCTAGTTCTACTACATAACATATTACTTACAAGGAAGCTAGGAATACGTTCCCACTTCCCGAGATTATCTTCGATCCGTCCCTCATCCTTAGTCTACATGTCGCCTTGCTAGGCCTCATTCTTGCCGATGAAGCGTTTTTGCCCCCGAATCTCACGTCTGCAGAGAAGATTAGTGGGTTGGATATTCGGCCTGGGTATGAGCAGCTGCCCATGCATTTAAAGCCGGAAAAGGCCAACATCCCCATCTTCCGCAAGTCTATCAAGACGCTCTTTGGGTGGGAGATCTCGCCGGACCAGAAATTACCATACTCCACGCTCTTGCCGTGGATGAAGAAGCTTGGTGTGCTCACGGGGTTTCCACAGATCACGCGCCCGTACTGTCTCCGATATGGTGCGGGTAATGCATTCAACCAGAGTGGTTCGTCGCTTGTCCCCTTCACTCCGTAGCAAGATGTGCTAACTGTAGACGAACAGGTGACGTGAGCGATGCGCTCCAGAATATGATGCTACAACACGCTAAGATTGACACCTTTATCAAGCACTACCTCCCACGGCGGGTTACCGCTGATACTAGAGCTATCGTCTCCGGCTATGAACCTCAGCACGACCTGATGCGGGCAGCCTGTCGGATGACTCGATGGATTGATCCTGACCGACCGCAAGAACTCACGCTCAAGCAATCCCTGTCAGTCAATCAAGATCCCTATATCTGCCGCCTTGTTGCACAGCGAGAGAAGTGGAAACGCCGCTTCCAGGGCACGGTCACACAACAGCCTGGGTACCAAACCCTTAGCCGCGAGATCTTCAATTCAAGGCAGCGGCAAAGAGTTGTACTTCTAAAGCAGGTTCAAGTTCGGTGGGATCTGGAACACCCGGTTAATGAGATTGAGCTGCAGCTCTCTGGGCTTAAGTTCAACCAGGAAGTGCAGACTACTCTACACCTGGATGAGGAGATGCCCCCGATCCAGAAGCGCTTGGTTGAGACGATAATGACTCTGCCGGGAGCGACCTTGGAGGAAGAGTTTCGCCGGCGCAACGCTGCTATCGATGCGGTCGCTGCCTACTGCAACTTCCAGGAGGGGGGGGCTGTTGCCCGACCACGTGGGAAGCCGTCTAAGGAGACCAACCCGCAGCAGGAATCTGCCGAGGCCGAGAAGCAGGCACTAAGTGCCGCTATGTTATTAGTGTTTACAGAGAAGAGACCAACCATCTGTTTTATATGCTTAGGGGAGGAAAACTTGCCGTTCGAGAAGCGCGTGTATTTATTTGCGAGTCCGGGAGACCTCACTAAGCACTTTAAGCGGAAGCATTTGTCCAACATTAGAGAAGGAGATAAGGTCGGGTGTAATATCTGTCGAATGTCCTTGAAGCACAAAATGCACCTTCAGATTCACGCAGAAAGGATTCACGGGACGGTTTCTTGATTATTAAGTGGATTTGGAGTATATCGTAGGACTACCCCTCTATTTCATAAATTGTACAATTTTATACTACCCTTTTTCATCTTCCATATAGTCCACCGGGAAGGATTGAGGCTGCTAATCATTGAACATGACTGCTTGATAAGGATCCCTTGAAACCTTTTTAGAGGATATTCAGAGTTGTAGAGTATTCGCTTGGCTAGTCATTTGTCAAAGTCACAGCTGCCTATCACTCGTGTTCTCTTCTTAGTTTGATTAGTCACATAATCCGAGCACATTGAAATTCTATACCGAAATCTCCTGCGTAGCGGAAAATCTTACGTGCCGGAAAAACTAACAGGTACATTGACTTTAAGTATCTCAAAATCTATACACACTATACGTGTAAAACCTATAAAGGAGTTTCATCCGAGCTTTTAGGCCGTTATCAATATGCGGGAGATCGCCATTAGCCTTGTGACTGCTATGGCGTCCAGATTCATGTAAGATCGCCACGCGGATCAGTACCTCAGATCAAAGCGAGTGACGATTTTGGTTAGTGCCAAACAGCCCCGCAATATTTTGCTGACTGAACCACTGAAAACGCGTGATTGGAGCCACGTCGTTAGGAGACTCGACTTGTTTAACTTGGCTTTGGACTATTCCCAATTTCTCAATTTCTTTCTCCAATTATCCTACGGCCACGCTCAATCACTCAAGGATGGCGAAAAAGAAGAAGAGAGCGGCCGTCGAACTGACATCTATTGAACAGGAAGTAGCAGAAACAACTTTGCGGAAGTCTTCTTTTCTCAGGTCTTTATTCCAATCCCTAAAACTTATGCCATCCTAACCGCTAAATAGAGCGACCCAAAGCGATCGCATCACGATCCTCGTTGGACCCCCTCAGATGTCCTTTCAAGTGCCGCAAGACCTTTTAATAATGTGGTCACCACCCTTAGGAGAGATGTGTCGATCTAGACTTGAGGAATCCCGGACGCGACTTATTCTATTACCGCACGTAAAGATATCAACCTTCGAAGACTTTTTAATTTGGATACATGCTTGCGAGCCGAGCGTGGATCTTGAAAATTTGGCACCTGTCCTTGATCTGGCTATATTTGCAGAGTTATATATCATCTGTCAATTGAAGAATCAAACCTCAGATATCCTACGCACGGAATTGGGCAGTGGCCGGTGGCAGCTCACGCCCAACGATGTCTCCATGGTCTATGATGAGGTACCATCAGGTTCAATTCTCCGACAGCTATGCTCTGTAAGCTTAGCACTTCCAATTATTGATTCCTTTGGTTTCGGAAGTTTCACGAACGCCGCGAGCGCCTATAGATGGCACGACAACTACTTAGAATGGGAGTCGGCCTTTGAAAAACACTCGGATCTTGGTTGGGATTATTTCAGACAAATACAGACTCGTCATGCACAAACCACGATTAATTGCGGAGGACCATGCCGGTTTCACGATCACAGAGATATACCTGACAGAGATATACCTGGTGTCAGACCCGAAGATATCGATAAATGCCCATATCCTCGTGGCGCACCCCCAACGGAACGGCGCACTCAGTCACTACCGAACGAATATCAATGTGAGGTATCTGTGGAGGGACACAACGTCGAAGAGGATGCACAACCTGTCTTGGAGGAGCCTCAGCCTATAGTGGAAGAGGCTGTAGGAGTACAAGAGGAGCCACCAACTGTAGAAGAGGTACCGCAGCCCACAGAAGAGAAGGCACGGCCTGTGCACGATGTCCCGTTTTAGGAATGACTGGTTGTTGAAAATCCGCTGGAATTTAATCAAAACTGATGGCTTGTAAACTCAAACCACCTCCTCTAAAATGCTATGTGTCGTACCTGAATCAGAAATTATCTGTCTCCGTGAGTAAGCAATCAAACTCTATGTTGCTAAGTTTAACCAATTGCGGAATATTTCATACCACAAAAATATCACGTGACTCTGCTTCCACCTGGAGCTGCCACCACTGCGAATTTGGAAGGTGCTGCTGCTGGCGTCTGAAAGCTGTCCTTTGGAGGAACAGCATCGTGGGCGGGATTAGGAAGCCATGTTTCAGGGTTGTTGGATTAGCAACTAGATCATCTGGCGAGAGGTGATGATAGGAACCTGTTGTGCAGGATCCACTTTTCTTATTACATCACAATTGTATTAAGATCTCACTATTGATTGCAACATCATTATAGATAATTGCATCATTTTCATTATTATTGCATTATTATTATTATATCATTTTTGTTTGTTACATCATTAATTAGTCTTCATCCACTCCTTATATACAAATCAATCAGTTCTCCATGACCTTCAGTATCACATACTCTTCCAACTCAACAGAACCGATTGTTCAGAACGTAGCACAGTGCTGACGTATTGTCGGGAGTGGTGAGGCTGCTGATGCTCTAACTGGTTAGTATAATATAGAGAAATTTGACTTTGTATTCTTTTTCATTTGTAGATATTTTTTAAATGACCTCCTCACGTGCCCAAAATGCTCCTGGCCGAGCCGGGCTCCTGAGAGCCACAATCTCCTGGAAACTTACTCCTAGAAATCTCGAGTTCCTAGGGAAAAGATCTTGGGAGACGTTGTCTCCCAAGAGCCATGACGTCCTAGAATTGTAGTCCCAGGTTCCCCAGGTTCCTAGATTCCCTGTCCTAGGACAATTGTCCTGGGAACCGGGAGATCCTGGGCGCTGATAGTGATCAGGAGAAGGCTCCTGGGAACCCGCAGCTCCTAGGACAGTGTCACGCCCAGGACGAAGCTTCTAGGAGGGCACGACTTCTAGGAGAATGCTCCTAGGTCTCTATGTCTCCTAGGAGAAAAAGATGATAGCCTAAATCCGATCACGTGTATGCTTGAAAGATTCAGGTCTGGGGCCATTTACCACATGACCTATGTCGAGTTCTCGAGGCTGAAGCTTATACCATTGCAAGGTTCAGAGTGGTTACATGGAGAACATAGCTCACAGGAGACATGAGTAGCCGGGAGCTCGTTTCTCGGAGCGTATAGCATCGAGGAGCCATCAGCCAGGAGCACTGCCCAACTAGGAGAAAGAAACGAGGAGCGTGTTGGGTTAAGGAGCTGCTGGCTCCTCGGTGCTGTCTCCTGCATGCTACTAGCTCCTTTTAGTATGGGTCGGGGAGCCATTTTCTCCTTGGAACTAGGATCTTCAAAGTCACGTGTAAGCGTTGGCTGCTAAAGTAGGCGCTGAAATAAGCATATGCCAAGATAAGTATGCCTTGGCGACGAAGCAAAGATGCATATGGCACTTGCGGAGGAACGTCGCTTGTAATCAGGAAGTGCTCTCTGTTCAGAATCTCACGCATCCGCCATGCAAAATGCTATAAGCGCTACAGTCTACACTCAATTGCAGATGTGATGCTCTCGGACAGGAAACAGGAATGGAGTCTGCTGCATAGAATGACTCTATTCGCTTCTCTAACATACGATCATAAAACGAAGACCAAAGGTTGAGGTGGGGTCGGTCATCCATCATTGATGTGATGGTCTGAGGGAATCACCGTTCGAGATGATCGAAAGGAGCCAAATACTGCTGGCCCCCATCTTAGAGAGTGTGCGATCATCTCCCACGCAAGTATGCACCACCTACTTCGATCCTTTCCTGTGGGGCTAAATACTCGGGTGGCCTATCTGATCTTTGGTTATAAGGCAATTGTGTTAGGCAATCATAACTTCCAGGCGGAGCGCTTCTCCGGCACCTCTCGGATTTCACGTCACTTCTGTTGCCACCTCTTAGACTATGGCGTAATAAATATCTTAAACAGGCACGAGAATAGAATACGCATGTCTAAGATAGGAATGCCCAAAATTGGTTTTGCCGTATTAAGCGCACGCCTTAATTAACCTTGTCCTATTTAAGCTTTTGACAAAATGGTTTTCAGACAATGAAGCTTCGCCAAGAGCGCTCCGGCGTTGCTTATCAAGCTTCCGCCCGAATAAGCTAATACAATCTTCAGAGTCTCTCACCTATCTTAGCCTTGCCTTTTATAGGCCGACCGCGAAACACGCAGTATCTACAAAATCAATTCAAGCACATACTTATTTAAGCGATACGCTAGTTTGCGAAATCGAAATCACGACGATCATGGCGGAATGAGCTTGGCAGATTGATTGCCCTTGGCTTCGCTTAATTAATCCTCCTACCACAGAGCAAGCGAAGCTTAAATAGGAGCATTAGCGAATTCCAGTATGGGCAAATCTATAAAAGGGAAACTCTAAAATCAGTAATTCCCACTCCCTTTCCAGAAGTAGCAGTTTATACAAAGTAATAAGCAGCCTAAAATAGCTGACGTCAACATACGTGATTCTTCCTTTGAGGAGTTCAATTTTAAGCAATAGAATTACGGTATAAAGAGCTACCGTCATCCTCTAGTAGACCTGCATTTTTTTCATCAGTTATTACAATGGTATTCCAGACTCGTCCAGATTCTCCTCACCCTTTCCGTCTTCAACGTCCACCACCGCCGCGGGCTAGAAGTCAAACTCTAATCAGTCCTAATCAACCATTGTCAACTCCTTACGTACATCTCGAGTTCATAAGAGAAGTTAAAATTTCCAACTACAGTATCATTCAATAGATTCCCTAAAAAACTAACGTGCTTTCCATTCTTCTGAGACCTCTTCATTGAGGGCACCCCAGGCCACCATGCTATTCCTTAACTCGATGAACTCATTTTTCCGGCGTGTAACCACCTTCCGCTTTTCTTCAATCTCTGCGAGAACCCTCTCCTTCTCTTTCTCCATGGCATCTAAGTCCGCTTTGCAATCATCAATGCTCTTTTTCACCCTTGCTAACCATCGACTGCTGTGATCTATCTCATCTGCTAGGTGGTCTTTTACCGTGGTCGCTCGCAGGGTTCGCCGACATTTGCTTGAAGCGGTTGAACTTTTGGAACCTGTAGAACCTGTGGAACGCTTCCTCTTCTTAGCACTTGGATTCCCATCAGATGCAGGGCTTGAGTTCGTCTCGTTGTTGATAGGTGGATCAGATTCTGCTATCAATTGTTAGTCTAGCCAAGATTAGATATAAATGGACACTTACTTATGCTTGAAGAGGACGAGAGCCCAGATTTCGGTGTATCAGGAGGTGTAGCATACCCATGATCTGTGTCCGGTCCAGTAAGATCAATCACCGTGTGCGGTAGGGTAGACTTGGATTGAGCTTTCGTAGTCGGGGGGGCGATAGAACCAAGTGTAGTAGTGGAGACAACACCATCACCTGCAAGACTGGAACTCCCCACCAGAAGGGGATTTTGTGTTCCTCCTACGGGCTGAGCTTCTAGGCTCGGATCCTCAAAGCTCAGTTCGAGCCGGGGAGACCTATCAAGAGTTGACAAATCCGGGTTTGAAAGAGCTTGGAAAACCCAGTCGAAATTTGATAAGTTTGATCCTAAGAGCCAATCGAACTCTATGTTTGGCTCGCCGTCGGTCACTGGAGACTGGGTTGGTGGTGTCGTGCTAGTGGGAGACATTGGAGGTAAAGATTGTCTGATGGGAAAAAAGTTCAAGGACGAAGAATGTGTCCCGATAACTGGGAGGAAGCTGCCTTCTTATACCCATTTTCTCAAGGGCTTGTGGATCTCGGGCGCGTGAGTAAAACCATCCCTTGTAAAGCTGATTGAGGCAGTGTGCATCAGGACGCACCTTATTGGCAATATCTAGCCCAAGGTAAAGTCAAACATCAGAAATAACTAGGGACGTTCGGGTTATGAGTACAAATCGAGTCAAGTCATGCTCTTAGTAAGCGTTGGTACCCCTCTTGTATGAGGATATGTGGGATATCTATAGCTCACGGATCACCTCCGGTAGGATTTATCCAAGGGTAACCACTCTCAACCACAAAAGGGGGGGCTTTATGCTATGTGATTGGTAGTCCATTCTCTATGGAGGCCGTTGGGTGGCTATGGAGGGCATTTGCAGGCCGAATCTCTCCACCAGCATGGATTTTGAGGCAGCGATGAGCTACTTCGATGACTTCATCTTCTTGTAGCAAGGTATCAGGAAAATCTAGCTCTCACTACTGCCAGTAAGAGCCTGCTCTCTTCGGCGTTGCTCACCAACTATAGTTAGCTTCAGTACAAAGATCAAGGTAGATCTTTAAGCGAGGCAAGAAAGGGGGCTTGCCAAAGAGTGGACCAGGAAATAGAAGGCATGGATATGCATACACGAGACGATCAGCTATCTAAGGTTCTAGGCAGTGGAGATGCGGGTGTGGAGGGTTCCTTGACGTGGCCCACACACGCATCATGTACTAGAACCGGTGGACGTGGAGATTGAATACAAAAGGCAGCCCATTCCCATCCCTTCTCCTCCAGGTCTTGAGTTTCTTTCCAAACTTTTTCTCCTACTCTCCGAATCAAAGCATCCTCCAGTTCTTTCAATTCGTACCTGACCCTCATAGCAATGTCTAGTAAGAAGATCCTTCATTTTTGCTTGCACACTCATTGACCTTGCAGTAGATAACGCTCCGGTCATCGATCTCACACAAGATGATGACCCGGCCATTGGCCTTCCAAAAGACAACACCCAGGTCATCGATCTCACACAAGATGATGACCCGGCCATTGGCCTTCCAAAAGACGACACCCAGGTCATCGATCTCACACAACATGACGCCGATCTCATCAACTTCACCACAGGCAATGAATATCAAAGTTCCTACGTAATATCATTCTCTTTCGACAATTTTCCTAAGGTTCTCAAGTCAAGCGGAGTTTTCGATCGATTATGCGAGCCTGATATTATCTGCCCCATATGTCTCTCTACTTTCAATGATCATTTAGTTCTTACAAAATGCGGTATGAGGACCCTCAAATATATTGAACATGAACTAAATATTACTAGGGCATTTTTTGTGTCATGACTGTTCAGCAGATTTATGGGCTAGAGCAATTTATAAATATGATGATTCCGTCAGTTGCCCAAGTTGCCGGAAGGAACTTTTGAATGGGGATAGTTATAATATAGACAGTGGAGATCCGTTTTTCATTAAAGATAAACGACGCATTGCACGGATGGGTTAAATCTTAGAGTTTCAAGCTCACCAAAAAATAGATGATAGCTAGCTTTTATCTTCACTTAATCTACGCGAGACAACTTTCTTAAAATTCCTGTCGTGTCTCAATTCCTTCTTCTCAGCATGTACTTTACAACGAGGTAGGACAAGGTTTCAACGACGGAATCTAAAGCAGAGATTTTGGGTATTCCATGATGTCGCATGCATCCGACATCATGAAATACCTGTCCCTTGTTTTGTTCTCGATGGCATTGCGAAGGTATGTCTGATAGTGGACTTTGTTGTTCTGAAAGTGCGGGGTTGAGCCGCATGAAGGTAGTCACGTGTGGCGCAAAAGTAGATTTGTCTGTTGCTAACCTCCGTTTGCTTGATCCTCAACTTCACCTCAATTCTCGCACTCATTCTGTATAAGCATCGAAAGGTGATCTCAATCAAATCAGGTTTTCAACCTAGTCTCCCTGACATTTAATAGAATAATTTCGTGCGCAAAACGATATCAAAACAGTCTTTCGTCACCTTGAACGCGACTACCTCTTACTTTTTCTACACCATGGGATCAATGGCTGGAAAGGGACCCCTTTCAATCGATACTCTTCGCTTTCGGTTTACTCATAACGGGATGCCTGCTACCCATGCTGTAAGTCTTCATTTTTCCATTTTAAATCCGAAATACTTATAAAATATAGTCCGACCCACATGAATTACTTCTCTTATTTGATACTATCGGCCGGCACGTTCAACGAGTTTGCAACCTCTCTCTAACGCACGAAGCTCTCAAAATCAACCTTTACAAATACAACGAGTTTCCTTGGTTCCGCCTTGAACCAAATCCAACGAACCCAAGGGTGCACCTCGTTGTTCGCAAGCTTCTGGACGCTATTTCTCTATGCGAGGCTGATACAGGTTGGGACCCGTTGGGACTTAAAGATGTTGACCCAGAGACCGGGGAGAGCAAATCGGTGGCACTATGTAGAATCGAGACTGGCGACTCAAATCTCTTCTCTGTTGCTTTGTGCAATGAGTTAAAGGATGCTCTAGATCTTGGGCAAGTGGAAATTGTTCGGTCAGGGTTGGTTGCAGATGAAGAATATCCTAAGCAATTATCTCGGCCATAGTTGTATCACTAGGATTTAAAATGGAAAGCTTTGTGGGATAGGGCTGGGAGGATTCCGTGGTGTTTCTAAGGTGTGACAATTACTTACTCACATCTTCCCCCCCCCCCAAATGACCATGCTTTAATTCTATAAGTTGATTCAATGATTGACAGTAACAAACCCACAACGCTTACATTTACTCAAGGACAAACATACTACCTTCCCAACCATAAGCACGATTCAACCGTCTTCCAATGCGTCTGGCACTGCGGAAGGGTATTTTGCCAACAGGATGCGGCTCGTGAAATTGAATACTTCTTTCTGCCCCTAGTGATGCTGGAGTAAATTGCCAAATTGAACCGTATAGCTTTTCTGGAGTAAAGCCAATGGCAGACATGGCAAATAAAAAGTCGTTCCATAAAACTTCACCGGGGAAATTTGCTTGCGAAGGATTGAAAAATAAAGTCTTGAAAACCTTGAACACTCGGTTCTTGACTCGGAAGAGTGGTTTTGCTCCTGTATTGGTATCCAATGGGTCCCCTTCCTCAGTTCGATTGGCATCTACCGAGGGTGTATTCGTAGTGCCACGTGTTTTTGGCTTCACTTTTGGAGCAGATGGGGTGAAACTGGTTTCCGGGGTTGACGACTGGAGCTCCAATTTTGAAAAGGATTCTTGTAGGGCAGGGACAGGTTTGGCGGTATGTTTCGACTGGATGGGCTCAACCCACTCAGGTGTTCGTTCTAACTGGTGAGTGTGTTCAAACAAATGACTCACAATTTGCTGGGGGGATTGGCCTATTTGGCGCTGAACACATTTATCTACAGCATCCCAAAATGAATCAAGATTTGTTTCTGCCTTCCGTATTTGAGTAACGTTTTCTTTGGTTCTTCGCTTATCTGAAGGATGCGAAAAGCGACTAGCGACTGGGCCACCGAGTGTACCAAATTCTGCGCCTTTAATGGCAGGAATAATCTGTTGCGTAGGCGATAATCGTCGGGTTAATTCTGTCATGACCTCATCCTTGTAGGGCAACCCTTCTTGTTCGAGTGCTGCTGCCCACGGTTGATATATGTCGAGTTCGTGCCGAATTCCCGCAACTAGTCCTAGGTCAGAGAAGACTCCGGATACCCAAGATGACATCGAAGACATGCCTGTAGCACCGCTTTGAGCCATATACTCTATCTCATCAACGACATTGGGTAATCCCAAGAGAAATAGCTGTCTTTCATCCCAAAGTTGAGTAAATAACCACACAAAGAGGGTTGGCGCTGACTTGCTTTGCATACGAATCATCGTAGACCCAGGAACATGAGGCTGACGCACGAACTGTGAACGCACGGGAGGAGATGCAACCAGACCATGCTGAAGAACATGAATAAGGCGGTCCTTTGCATGGTCTAGCAACTGCTCTAGGAGGACTAATGCTTTGAGGTACTCGACGGGCAACTTTTCTCCAGGTTTGATCTCCTTGTAGTATTTCACCTGAAGGAGTGCAAGTTCGCCCAGGACCTTCGCCATTTGGTCCCATACCACCAGAGACCAGTATGCATCGGTTACAACGTTCCCAATAACCCGGTCCCAAAATTTAGATTGACCTAAAACGGGGTGCTGGTGTCCATTTGTGTCCAAAAGTTGCTCTTGACGATGCTCACCCCATTCTTTGAGGTAGTCAGCGAAGTATGCAGGATCTTCACGCATACTATGAATGTGGTCTTCGGCGCTGGAGCGTCTGGCAGCGGCAATTAGCCTAAGGCGACGGAAATCAACACAAGCGGGTAGACGATAGGGGGCTTCAGTGGCCACGGAGGTGATGAGACTATATTCGGCACCGTCTGCTAGTGATGGGGGCTCTGGTTTAACTGGTGCCCCGAGCAATATATCCGAGTTGAAGTCGTGCAGTATCTCACGACAGCAGTCCACAAGGAAGCGGAGTATGTGTTGCTGAATCTCCAGAATCATTAGTCCTTCTCCTGGCGGGTGCGCAATTTGTGTTATCATCGCATTGTAAGCTTCATCATCGTCATCCCAGGAGACTACTCGGCCGTAAGTCTCTACACTCTCTCCCAGGAGATACATGGTATGGTTGTTGAGAAATGGCGGCAACACAGCTTCACTAATGTGACCAATCCTCGTCGCCTCAAAGTCCGCGTGAGCGAACATGCGTGGAGGGTTGCGGCCTCGGCTGTTGAGCATTAACAGCAGCGTGTTGCCTCGGATTAGATCCTCGACATTGATATACGGCCACATGTACCAATCTCGATATTCTTTTCTTGATCCCTCAGACTGTATCTTGGATCCCTCGCGGCGCAGAGCCTCGAAATCGGGTCGATGCATGGTTGCTATGTTGGGCCACGCTTTAGTGACGATAGTCGTACGGTGTTTCTTCGTCTTCTTCAGCCATCGTTTCCGCAGTGTCTCCTCATGTCGTCCCAATATATCTGTGAGGGTCAACCAGTTGGATAGCAGATCTGTCGATCGTTCGCGAGCTTCTAGGGTAGCTTCCTTTGCGGTGGGGGTGGAGGAGGGAATAGGCAGACCAAAATCACGAAAGTCCTCCCGGGAAAGGTTTGAGTAGAAATCAGTTGCTATTTCTATGAGTAATGTGTTTCCTTGATAATAGAGGCTCTACTCACCGTTCATGGTGAGCGACAATAGCAGAGTTGTGCCTGCTACTCATTTGAGTTTAGTTGTTGGTGGTTTCCTTTGTCGCTCGTTGCTAGTTGTTGGCGGCCTCGGCTGGACCTCGGGAAATTCGTAGACCATTAGTAGTGTATGAGCTGGGTGTAACGAAACTAATTAGCTGACAATGGTAACTGGTCTCGATGGTTAGTATGTGGGAAGAATTAAGGATGTGTCCTGGGTTGTTCATTTAGAAGGGAACTCGTTACTTATCAAAGATGTCAAAACTAATAGCAGACATTGCTGGTTAACCAACCTGAATAAGCCGCTAACCTACTTCGTCAAATTCGGCGTGATCGCTAAATCTTGAGACTGGCAGAATAAGCCGCTAGCCAGATCCACCCGGCAGAATTGCTACATCTGTCGAGGCTGACAGAAAAATCAACCGCTAACGAAATCCGGCAGAATCGCTAACCAGGGGTGAGTTCTTTATTATCTTGCCGCTGTATGAGTGCACAGCAAGTACTGCGAACCACACCTCCCGAAAGCCTTACGAGTTCACTACTAACACATCCGACCGAGGAGAGGACGTTGACATCTATCTCACAGATTCCTTTATGCCACAAATGAAAAAGGATTGCTATATACCAACCCTGCGGATCTCCAAACATAAAATGACACCATCGCCCCGTTCTTGGCTATGTGACTGTACTTGACCTTAGAGCAGGGTCACAAGTGTCGCCTATACGTTGCTGCGATCGCGGTTTTTCTTATAATGTTAGCACATCGAACAAGGTAGCCCAGATATGAGACAAAGAGTAATACGAAGATATAAGAGGTGAGAGTCGACAGAGGGGGTTGGAGAGATTTCATAAATAGAGCAAGGCAGATTTCTACCAGTCTCTACCTTTTTTGAAATCCGTTTCGAAAACCCGTCGGATGTCCCCTGACCAGTAGATTTCTACCAGCAGTTTTCTACCAGTCTCTACCTTTTTCGAAATCTATTTCGAAAACCCGTCGGATGTCCCCTGACCAGTAGATTTCTACCAGCAGATTTCTACTAGTCTTTACCTTTTTCGAAAATCCGTTTCGAAAACCCGTCGGATGTCCCCTGACCAGTAGATTTCTACCAGCAGATTTCTACCAGTCTTTACCTTTTTCGAAAATCCGTTTCGAAAACCCGTCGGATGTCCCCTGACCAGTAGATTTCTACCAGCAGATTTTTACTAGCCTTTACCTTTTTCGAAAATCCGGAAGAGCATCGTGCACCTTCTGCCCCCTGTCTTTTGGCCTTGCCTTGGTCATCATTCGACTGCGCTTAGCAGACGGTGATGGTGAACAAAATTTAGCTCCGTAACGTGGGCGCTTGACGGGCGGTAGGATTAAAATAGAAATGAGACAGAGCAAAGTCACTTACCCACTCTCGGTTTCTAGTATTCCCGTCTAACTGTATAGACCTAAAATGTATATAAAAGGAGCAATATCATTGTAAAAGTGCTCTAACCTCTTGAGTTAACTATGGACAAAAAGAATCCTTGATTCATTCATACTTGGATTTTAAGTCGTCACGTGCATAATCATTATAGCCAATCAAAATGTATATGAAGAAAAAAATTTCGTGCTAATTTGAATGATCATTGGTTGACGACTGGCATACATTTAATTATAGTATCCAGTAACAATGGTTAAATAATCGATGAAGTTGATGCAAGGGTATGCCAAGGATGACCTGCATCATTGGCCTGACAACACTTCACGATCTGTTTCTCCGCTACTCCTGTATTACATAGTCGCTCCATGTGAGCCTAGCAATAGAGCGCACATTCCTGTCGTTGACAACTTGAAAATTAAGCAAGAAACACTACATGTAAAGGAAGCCTTAACTACTACGAAAATGTTATAAAGGTTGGACGCCTCTCGGATTTAGGCCCTCGGAGAAAGCCTGTTTTAGACAATCCACATCTCGATAACTCCACCTATTTTAGAGAGCAGCCGATTTTGGCTCCCTATTGATTTTTTGCAATTTCAACTTATTATTACACTTGATGCGGCTTCCGAAGATTTGCTGTGGCCTCAGGCAGCAAGTACAAATCCTGGTGGCATTGGTTGATTGTGCTTCAGTCACAAGAGCGGGGTCGTCGGAAGGCGGCGGGGTAGACAGAAGGCTACAGCCGGAAAACTGCCCCGGGTTTCACGTGACTTCAAATTGGCTTTCCGAAGGTTTGTATACTTAGCTGTGACTAATCCACCCTCAAACTCCTGTGACCTCCGCAGTCTTCCTGTGTTTTGACTCTTTGTACACCCACGACGACGACGACCTCCACCACCGCAGTTATTACACATTTCACGGAAAGATCCTACAGTCGCCTGCGACTCCTGCATGCTGCGGAGTCTTCGAATCAATGCACAGCATGGTGTAAGCTATCACGACCGCCCGACATCCTCGTTGCCGTAATCACCACTCCCTTTCACGAATTCGATTTTCGATCAGATCCTGCCACCCGAAGCATGCAAATAGGACTTGAAATGAACGAGAACGATGTCCCAAGGAAACAAGACCTTCATGTCGCAGAAAGCCATACCTTCGAAACACATCATGAAACTCAACCTCTTGATCAGATAGAGACCAAGATTCAGGACTGTGGTATACCAGATCCGTGTGGCAGGAACATCGAGGATCACAATGTTCATCCAGGTGTTGAGTCTCTATGGGACATTCCGTGGGGCACGTCTCCAAGGGGCACTTCTCTCTGGGGTGCTTCTCCACGCAGCCCTTCCCCATCCGGCACTCCATGCGAGTCTATTTCAGGCGGCACATCTCCTGGTACGGACGCAACACAAAGCTCGACTATACATAGCTCACAGTTGCCGCTTGTTGGCCGCGAGGACGACATCCTGGTTCCACCTGTTGGGCAGATCAATGGCGCTTTTACAGCTGGCCAAAGGATGTGGAGTTCATATGTCAACAGTGCAGAACGATACTCACCAAGCAGCCTACCGCCCTGCTGCTTGCAACCCTCAATCGTACTGAAAGATATCCCTCAGCTTCCTGAAGACATACGCGGGAAGCGATCAATCAGTGGGCATGCCTTATGGCATATTCCATGTCCAGAACTGGCTAATGCAGATGTTGGAAGTTCTGATGGTGTTGCCAGCACTGATGAGCCTTGGCGCCCGGAGCATGTCTTTGGTGCCCAGAAAACTTTCAGTCTTTGGATAAAGAAGCCTGTCGTTTGTGGAATATCCCCAGAATCTACCTTCGGTAAGGATCGACTACCAGGTCCGAATGGCCTCGCCATCCTCACACTCTGCTGGTCATACATCTTCTCGGTACGCCTCCTCGAGATGCAGCATAGGCGCATACAATACTCCACAATCATGTCCCCTATCTTAACATGCAATTCCAGCTTGCAGAAGAAAGACATTATTTTGTCCCTTGGTCACTCATCAAAGAAGCTAGTACGGTGGCTCTGCGCAGTTCTAGCACCTGGGGTGGGATGGCTTGCTAAAGGGAGTGTACCGCCTTGGGCTGCGCACTGCAACCAAGATGTTCAATTCATCATTAGCACAGAGCTATCAACGAATGAGTTTGTCCAGGAGAAACCCCCTTCCTTTGTTGATGCTGTCGACCTCTTCCTTGAGCTTTGCGCCCTCTATGACTTCAGTTCTCAGCCTACAGAAGCCTTCTTAACTGTCCTATTGTTCCCGTTCCACGCCACACAAAACTTGCAGCCTCGACTCCCCCTGCCTCAAATCCCTCCACTTACGAACGCATCGCATAAAGCTCCAGTATACATCCGAGATTATGCGAACGATATTCGATACTACATGACCCTTAGCGTATCCGCACGCGTTATTGGCTCTGCGATTTGGAGCATTTTCTGGGAGCCAGGTATCCATTCCAATGTTGCTAGCGCTTGGCTTGGCTCGATATACAATGTACTTCAACCACTTCTCGAAGGTGCTAATATGGAATTGCTTGCCAAGGTTTTGGCGATTCGCAACCCGAGGCTTGCACCACTTTGGCTTGGCTTCTTGAGATGTGGTTCTAGCCAAGTGATAGACATGATTAGGCGCTATTTGACGACGCATCATGAGCACTCACCGGGTTGGTCTTTAGGGTACCCAGATCTTGATGTTGCTGCGTGGACCGGCTCGAAACAGTCATTCCTACATGAAGAATGCTCTCGCATCTACAAAGATCATGATATTCTTGTCTCAACTGCGGACGTTCTCCGCCATCGCTCTAATTTTCGAATTGCAAACCAGGATACCTTCTACTTTGGCTGGCAACCGTTCGGTACAATGAAGATGGAGCAGATCGAGCCCGAACTCTGGCCGCGGCTAGAATCTCCATCTCCCTTGCGACAATATACGCAGTGGGTCTGGTGGTTGGATAAGGTTAAGGTTAACGAATGTTATGTGCACAAGACTGCGATCGAGAAAGGGTTTTCACACGACAAAAGGGCCAGCTGTCGGGGTGCTGTTGAGAGCACGATTGAGAGTCTTTCATTGGGGCATATGAAGAATGATATTATACATACGACTCTTACGGCACTCCCCGCTCAACCCACTGATAGAGCTGTCCCAATTAAATCATTCAAACAAGGGCCGTCAAAACAAGCAACTCTTCATGTACTGAGAATGGGTTCATGGGAGGCGACTGGAGATCGGACTCTTGATAGCATGGGAATCCCAGAAGTGCGGAAACATGAGTGGCTTAGAGGTGAACGAGAGATGTGAGGACGTTGTGTTGATGTTGATGGCTACATGATTGCCGAGTTGTGTAAGCAAAGGCCAAGAATTACTTCTTCCTCTTCTCACTCCCTTTCCTGCTACCTCCCTGCTTCGCCTCAACAGGCCCAGCAGTTTTATAGTCATACTCATACTCCCATTCTCCACCAGAACTCCCCTGGCGGCTACGGTAGTAACGGCTGTTGTGTTTTTCCCAGATCCATCCACTCCAAGTGCGCTTGTGAACCGTCGACTGATCCCATGTAAGTTCATCTTCGGAGCCCCCAGATTCTCGTTTCCCTTTTCCCTTTCCAATTCCAGGTCCAGGAGTGCTGTAATCATACTCATACTCCCATTCCCCAGATTCCCCTGCACGACTGCGATAGTAGCGACTGTTGTCTTCTTCCCAAACCCATCTGCTCCACGGTTGGGTGTAAGCGCCGGTTTTAACAGCCGACTGATCCCATGCTAGTTCATCTGTACCCCCAGAGTCGATCCTAACGTGTCCACCGGCACTAGAGCTGGATGGTCCGGAGTCTCCAATACCCATATTATCGAAAGACTTTGTCGCCTCATCCAAACCTGGCTCATCTATAGTCTCGTCGACGTCAGGAGTTAATGGCCTATAAGCGACGTGTTTCGTTTGATATTCGTGAGGGGCAAGCTCGTGAGCTCTGCTGAGCCCTAAAGGGTAGTACTTTTCGCCACATGAGCACGGTACGGAGCAGATCCTCCATCCAACACCATCATTTCCGTGAATTCCAGCCTGACACACTTCAAAGCTCCTTCTACACTTTTTACATTTTGTGAATTGGAGTTTTTGGTGCTGCTCCATTGAATGCCCACATCGGGAACAACTTCCTTCTTTTGCTCTGCCAGAGCTTGTCGACATCGTGTCGTGTTTGATTCCTCTGTTATCGGATTCTCTCGTTCGCGTCGCATTAGACTTCTAAGATGAAGGACATGTCTGTCTTTTGACCTTGCTCAGCTTCCCTCTTCCAAAGCTCTCAATGAGGCTGATTGCGCTAGTATCTGCGCGCTGGAATGATTCATCCATCTTTTCGGAAAATGCTGGAGGAAGCCGAGCTATCAAGGTTACGCCCTGTGTGCATGCACTCGCCTGCACAGGTTTGTGACCATCACACCTATCATGATGGATCCATCGTCCAATGCATTCCGAGCCTGCAGGATGTCTTTTTCATGTATTAAACACTCTGGCGGCTGCCTAATATTTGTCATGTACTTGGTGGCCAGGTTCTCAACCTTAGCTTTATAGAAATAATTTCGAGACAATGTAAAGTATTCTCTACTAAGAGGACATCATATGGTTGATGGCAAGCAGTGTAATCATGTCAAGAAACCGAAAGGACGGCGTGAGTCAGAAACCAAATTAATCACGTGATGATAGGCTAGAGGCGCCTGTGTTCCCCCATTATGCAGGGTTTGTAGCCTCAGGCCGCACATACTACACCTTCGCTGATTTGTCGGGAATCTCAGCTGCACGCAGAAAATAGGCGTGTTACCTTAGCAATGAACGAGATGTCCGCCCCAGTCTCCCAAGTATCATATTTACATTTTCAGAACAACCCTACTCCTTCGGAATGTCCTCTAGACGGAGGCTAGAATCGGATTTTGCGCGTCCAGAGCAGCTGCTTCGAGAAGCAGACGAGCGAGCAAAGAAAGCCGACGAAAGGGCAGAACAGGAGCGACTGCGTGCAGAGGACGAGCTGCGAACTACAACTTCAACGCCTCAGGCAGCAAGTGCAAATCCTGGTGGCATTGGTTGATTGTGCTTCAGTCACAAGAGCGGGGTCGTCAGAAGGCGGCGGGTAAACAGAAGGCTACAGCCGGAAAACTGCTCAAACTGCCACCCGAATTTCACGTGACCTTAAAATGACTTTCCGAAGTTGCATAGTTTTGCTGGACCTGTCTCGCTCGGCTGAAAATTCCGTGCATGATATACCGGCTAGTGGCCACATGGGATCAGAACAAGCGACTGGAGGATCGGCCTCGGCGGCGGGCCCTCCGTTGGGCTGGAGTAGCAAGAAATAGTTCGTATAAATCCCTCTCGTTTGCCTCCATAATCTCAACCAAAACCATTCCAACCTCGATCAGCTATCTTTATTTATCACGTCTTATATCAATCACAAAAACACTGCTGCAATTGCGCCAAGGTAAGAACTAACTCGCAACTGGAACCTCCGACTCACACCAAAACGAACTTACGAACCAATAAACTAACGAACCACGATGACCAACTTCAACTCCTATTAACACAGTGCATCTCCGGGGGAAAACGACAAACCCTCCCATTCTTCGCACACGCTCTATCGGGACACTGATGTCCATACAAACATTTTTCGTCCTCGCAACGGAGCCCAGAAGAACACGGTGCCTGGCGTGCGAGCACTCGCCGAGCTTCGATCTCTTTCTCATTAAGCCTTGCTCCATGTATGAAGGAGCAAGCTAGATAAGGGCACTCCCCTAGAACATGAAACGGGTTACAGAGTTTCTTGTCTCTCAGAACCTTCACAAGTGATTGGGGTGGATTGATAATGGCATCAAGACGCTGGCCTCTACTGTTTTTCAGCAATGGATAAGTCTTACGTACGGGAACAGTCCCTGAGGGGTCATAAGCGTCGTCTGGTCTGACCGTCGCGACATCCACAGGGCTTATAATAGCAGCGTAGCTAAGTGCATTTGGAATTGGAGTGGCAGGCGGCGTCGTGGAGAACGATACTCTTCGGGGTGGTAGTTTTGTGTGTCTAAAGATGTCTGGGAAACACGTAATGAGGAACTTGTCTTTTAGTCCTGCCAGCTCTTTCACAAATGGAGGTCCTTCAATTAGGATGATTCTCTTGTTCTTTGAACCATCTTCTACGTAGGGCTGGAGAAGTCGCGCGTAACCATTATCGGCAGATCCGCCGAAGAAAACCGCCTGGCACTGAACATCGGCTATATTGTAGTTGAACCATGCTGAGAAGAGTATTAGATATTGTCTCTCTCCTATCATAGAGCTGTAGGAGCCATAGGGCGCTAACTTACCTTTCAATTTAGAATCCGCGCATTCTTTCCCATCACCAGCATCTACGAAATCACCCATAGGGTGTCCCATGTTGAAACCACGAACGAACGCATCAAGATCGGCTGTACTATCCAGAATCTTGCTATGATAGTATGTTGATGCTAAACCCTTCACGTTTGCATATATACGGACTCTGATTTGGATGCTGTTTGGCAAGCCAAGCTCGTTCGACACATACTCGCACACTTTGCTCCTCAGATGGCGGGCCGCCTCCATCCCTCCTTCTTTCGCAGATTTGACAAAGCGATCGACGAACTGTGAAGATGTAGCAATGATCAGTTATGCTTCAAATGGTGCCTATATAATTGGTTAAGACATAATGAATGCTTACTTACTAGCATGGAATCACCATCAATCAATACTGAAACAAAGTTGTTGGAACGCTTCGCATACAGTCAATACCCAAATCCTTGGGAGCAATGTTTAGTGAGACGTACGATCACCTGTTCCTTCTTCTTCATCTCAACCTGAACATCATAGTGCTTTGATTGGTATAATTTAGTAGTCTCTTGTTCACGTTCAAGATGCTGCTTTTTTTCCGTGAGAGAAATTTCCAACTCCTTAACTTCAATGATAAGATCCTATAAATAAGAGCTCTATTAGTATATGTCTGCGATTTAGGGAACAGTCATCTGAGCAGCTAACCTCTATAACTTTGTCCTTCCCAGGATCCACCTCTTTCAATCTGCTGAACCGCTCTTCATACACTTCAACAGACACCATAGCTACGATAACCACCAGCAACACTATCAGGATCCTTGTTACAACAGAGATGTATGGAAGTGTGAAGAGGACTCAACTACACTTGACAATCGGGGCTCCGCACACCATGTAACGTTGGGATAGCTACTCGTTGTTCCCTTGAGTGAGAGCGCAAAGGAAAACCTAACCAAGGATCTGATTTGTGTGAGAAGGGAACAAACTGGATACTATGGCACAGATTCAGGGAGCAGGAAGAGGCAGAGTGTTAGATGACAGGGGGTCAATAGATATAGACAGATGTATTACTTTATGTTGGAATTGTCGTTGTAATAAAACCAAAACCCTACCAAACATTCCAAGACACTAAAACAACACAAAATCGCCATTTCATTGAATATTTGTACTACTACTTGCAGTTCTGGAACAAGTGGTTCCGATCCCTTACTTACTTCTACAACCCCGGTCACTTTCTCCGATTCCTCTACTCATGATGTTTTCCACATATATGTTGGAATGCTGTTCTGTTCTTTCCAAATGTTCCATCTTCTCCTTCTACACCTTTTCCAGGTTCGTAACTAGTTCCTCCAGTCCCCCCAGGCTCCCGATCTGTTCCACAACGCCGTTTGGCTCCCGTTCTACTATTTCCAAGCGCCCAATGTTCTCGATATCTTCACGAAGCCTCTTTATCTCCTGCGTCATCTCAATAGAATGTACCTTGAGTTCTACCTTGGCATCACGAACAATGGGGCGGAAATTCACAATGGCTCTAATCCAAAAGGAAGAAAGGGATAATCTTAGCAGCTTCTGGAAGCTTCCTACAAAGGTCGATAGTACGGATATTGTGGATAAAATGAGGCCAAGGAAAATTATCGTCATGACCATTGAATATGATCGAGTTGCGCTGTACAGCGAAAAAACTCGACACTTACTTAGTATGCAAAGTATTACTGAACGGAGAGTTTATAGTTGATCTTAAACTGTGTGAATTAGAGCAACCAGGTATAAAGTTTGGAATCCTCGTCACTCCAAAACTAACGCCTTCAACTAGATATGACGAACCAGCTACACTGAATCCTCGTTTACTAGTCTACGATGTACAGGTTAAACCTCTCGTTAATGCTTAGACTACGTTACCTTAATTATCATCCTGTCTCACCTACAATAGACAATTGGGGAGAGTCGGTATATAATTCCAGTGAATAGCACTGTCAGGATATTATTGATTAGATTGATCACAAAGAAGGAAGAGTTCCTAACGGTGCAAGTATTTATGTACAAGGGGTGGTCAAAGCTTAGGGCTAAGCCCAAGCTGATTACAAAATACTGCCATATTCACTCTTTCTTCAGAAATCAAAAACCTTCACACTTTGTCACTCCCTTCTTGGCGCCTGGAGGGTAGCAATTACCTGCTGCCAATAGGGTGCACGAGGAGGACTTCCTAGTTTCAACTAGGAAGGGTATCGTTGCGTCTGGAAGGAGGCATCAGTTCGACTCTGATATTGAGCAGTGTCACTTTTTTCTTCTTCGTGGTTTGCAAGTTCTTTTTGTTGATCTGTTGGTAGGAATTGTTAGGGGGGTTCTTTTTGGCTTTCAGTAGCTAAGTGAATACAGATAGTGGTCCTTGAGTTCAAGAGGTGATGATGAGGGGGTTTTTTTCCCAACTACCTGATCTCTCCATGGGACTTTCAGATACGCCAATCCGCTTGAGCTTTCAGAAATATAGGATTTATCTCTTGGTAATCCAGATTAATTGGGTTCTAGAACAGAATTCAGAAAGAGATTTAGTCATTGTTCTGTGTATGCCCACTTTGTTCCGACTTCGAGAAATATTCTTGAACAATTACACTCAATATCCGCCAACGTTTGGAAGAAACGCTGATTTGACTTGTTAAATCTTCCAGAAGTTCCTGGAGGATGAATTTTGTTGTTCCCAGTGGCGAGAAAATGACGGGAAGAGGGTATACAGAGATTAAAGCCCCTAATCTAACATCTCAACTAAAGGCAACGCAACTTCCTCTTTCAAATGCTTCCCCTCCTACCCCCACAACTTAACCACCCTAGACTCCACTTCTTAGTATTTAACATCTAACAAGACAAATATCAACCAATCGGAAACACTCCACTGCGATTCGCAAAAACTCAATTAGTCTAGTGGTAAGATACCTCCCCAATATTCAACATCGAATAACCTTTGTTTTTCACCTTCACTCGAGTGCTGCACAGACACTTTCAAGGGATGGGCATAACACCTTGAGGAGGACTCCTTCGGTTTCGACTGGGGAGGGTGCTGTACCTTTAGGACAGGAAGAGCCATCAGTTCGATTCTGATATTGAGCACTATTTTTTGGATAGTGGTTGTTTTTATTTTTGGTAATTTGAGAGGTTGAAGAGTGCACGCTTACCTTTTGTGAAATCTTTAGTATGTGGCGTTTTATATAGCTCAGTTTTACTAGCGCATTACAAAAAATATTCATTAGTAGAGGAATATCAATTGGAGTTATAAGAAGTATCTCAGCCAAATTACTTGACGGGTTGTAGTGTGACTGTGGAGTGGCTGTGGTACGCAGGTAGCGGACGGCTTTCGGCTAATGTGCTCTGGAGCTTTCGCTGTGCCAACTCTCTGGGAGAATGCAAGAAGTTGTCTAGAAACATGGTTAGAATATTCCCCTCTGTAGCTGCAAGTAATCAAATTCAATTGTCCTACACTGTTTAGAAGTTGGAATAAGTAAATAACTGCAAAGTCCCGGGGAATTGTCACCGGACAGCTCTTAGACCTTTGAACTTCACAATTCTGATTCATCTTTCGACTTTTCCGTTCATCATAGAAACACAATATTAAAACATAGAGGGGAACTTTGTATTCGTTGCCTTATCTCGAATACACCCTCTCACATTAGATATTCAAAGTGGTTGTAAAGAATTCGTTATTCCAACTTCGATTATCAGGCTCAAAGCCTCCAGTTTACTATTTGGCATTATGCTAGATGTTTGGAAGAATTATTTGGAATTACCTCAAAAAGCTGAAATAACGTGGGGTAGATAAAGTAGGTAGGGACCCGATATATTTACTAGCGCCTTTAATGTACATTGCGAGTCTCTCTCCTCTAGACCCCAACTACTCCACTTTACACACCTTCAACCCCTCTTCAACATCTAGTTGAGACCTTAAATAAGACAACCGGCAACTAATTAAAACAACAAACGTAAAAGCTCAATTATTCAAGTGGTAGAACGCTTCCGCCAAATTCATCTTCCTCGGGCAGGCGCTCCGACACACTTGTGGGAACCTTGTGCCGCCCTGGGAAGGTGTACCTTCAGGTTGGAAGAATCATCAGTTCGAATCTGATATTGAGCATTGGATATTTTTTAGCACTTTGAAACCTCTTATTGTTTTACATCTTTTTGATTATATTAGATTTCGCTACTCACTCAAGTAGAAGCGACCTCAACTTTCCGAGGCGAAGAGAGATCTCTATAGAAGATTTCTGTTTTTAGCCGACAAATAATACCCAAGAACCCGCTCCCTCACCAACCCCACCATCTTAAGATCTATCCATGTAACCTCAAATAAGGGAACCTAGACCGTTCAACTAGTTCAATGGTAAAGCACTCCTCTCCAACGACATTAGTAATAACCTTTGTTGTTCCCTTCTCTCCAAGCTCTTGGCCGGCGCACGGTGCTGGGTGTCAATTAGATTGGTATCCTAGCCATACAGCGAAGGACGTCCTTATGTCGCGCTTAGGGAGGGTATCCTGGAGTCAAGCGGGAGAGATGTCTTAGTTCGATTCTGAGGTTGGTCAATTATACTCTTTTTGGATAACTTTTAATCGAGCGGGGGGGTTTTTTTTACATTGGAAGTAGTATTCACCTTGTCTCAACTCTCGTCATAGACATATACTAAAAGTACCGGTATGATGCCGAAAAGTACCCCCAACCAGCTCCACACCAAGACGAGTGTTTATAACGTGAAATAAGAGAAGACAACATCGCTCAACTAGTTTAATGGTAAAACTCCTCTCTCTACTGACATTGAATAACCTTCGTTATTCCATTTCCTGAAACCTCCAGCTCCGAAAGGAGCGGTGCACCGCCGTGTGATTGTTGAGGGGAAAGTACTTCCTCAAGTCGACTTGTAGGAAGGGTGGCTTTAGAGTTAAGCAGGAGAGATATTTCAGGTTCGATTCCGAGGTTGGGCAATGCATTGGTTTTTGTTTTTTTAGTGTTTGTTTATTTTATCAATCACAAATGAACGAAGGGTTTGAAAGCTGATTTTTCCCCTTAATATCTCTGTCAACGGAATTGGTATTCACCTTGCCTCAACCCTACCACTTCCACCAGCTTCACCTGACCGCTCCATCCTAAAATGCCCATACGTGCACAAATAAGGAATCGCACCGTCGCTCATTTAGTTTAACGGTAAAACACTCCCTTCTATTGGTATTAGTAATAACCTTTGTTATCACTTCATCAGTTTAAGTACCGCAAGGTGATCTGGGAAGGACTTCCTCGTTTTAAGACAAGGAAGGTATCATTAGAGTCCAGTGGGAGAGAACTCAGTTTAATTCTAGGGTCGGGCATTCTATTTTTATTTTGTTCTTCTGAGATTTTTCGGTCTTTCAAAGAATTGACAGAGAAAACCAGGCGTGAATTTATATCTCCAAGATTCGTACCGCCTCTAATTCTCTCACAAGCTTGAGACAACTTGAACTAGTAACCCACTTCTCTTGGAACAATTGACTTCTACTATATAGAGACATCTCATGCGGCTTTTATTGTTTATCGAGTAGAAGCCTTGAAGTTTTGGTGACACGTGATACCCCTCCCTTTTGAGGAATCGCTTCGTCACAAACATCGCTCCAAAGTTTGGCCTATCACTTCCTGTCAGCCTGCACTTCGTAAGATTTGTCACAGGCCGAAAGATTATATTCGTTGCTGCAAGCCAGCCCTAAAGTCCAAAGCAGCGGACGTAATAGCCGGACGGACGAATTGTCCTCTAGAAATCCGGTATAGCGTGTGAGAAATTCTAGGCTCCTGCGCTGTCACTAACGCCGCACATGTGCTTGAAGCCATTTCTGGCAATTGGTTGAAGAGGCTGCATTTCCTGTTTCCTTGTAGACGGTGTGCGAAGAGTTATATACTCTGGATTTCCTCAATTATTAGTTGAGGATAGAAAGGTCATTTAGGAGGAATTGCTCCTTTTCCTCGCCACTCTCATTTAATCGGGAACCCACGATCTGATCGTTCGCTGGTGTTCCATGCTGGCCAGGTTTTCAAGATTTGCCCCCCGATCCACTTCCCTGTTCGATTCCCCCTTCGCCTGGAAGCTCCTTGGGCTGCAGCTGCCCCGCGAACGCAATTAGCACCAGCAACGTCATTCTCGACGAGCACCTGCAACATTCACAACAGCATCTACTACCTAGTAGAAGGACAGCGCAGTTACTATACATCGGCTTTGAGTATCCCTCCTGCAACCCCCGTCTCCGATATTTACGAGATTCGATAATAGTAGCTTCAGTTATTATCATTCTCGGTCGGTCCTGAAATCGCCGTTGACGCAATCCCGATCGGTCTATCGGAATTCTTCACTCCTCCGTCGATTAACCTTATGCACCTTCCGCCAGAAGCAGCTCGGCGACTTTCACCAACTGGACAGTTAAATACAACGAGACTTCCCTTAGCTTCCGCCGCGCCAGAAGACGTATCAATTGTCCTTCCCTTTATGAATGCATAAATTCTCCAGCTTAGGAGTCCTTTCCACTCCTCTCTCAAGACCTGCAACACCACGCCCAAGCAGATATGCCTTCCGATCAAAGTGGCAGCGGTGCCAGTGGGCAACAAGCAGACCCCAATGCGATCCCCTCTAGTCTTGTAGCTCAAGCAGAAGCTGCAATCGTGGGAAACTTTAATGAAGAGAGACATGGACGGGGAAGTTCGCGCGCATCGCAATATGAGTATGGTGGAACCAGGCCAGCGTAAGTTCAACAACGATTTTTAGGTGCAAAGCTCATATATAACCACAGAAATCACTCAAAGCATTCCCACCTAGCAGTCCCCAAAGATAGCGCAAGCGAAGCCCCTCCCGCATATGGCGACCGACACGATGAGATCCTTATGAGCCAGGATGGGTTGGACACAAAAGCAAACCTCACAGATGACGGACGGATAAATATAAGAATCAACCAGAAAACCCGGAAAATCTCAGATCTACTTGTACCTGCGCTGAGAAGTCAACTCTCTTTGGTTGAGAAAGAAACACCACTCCCCGCGGGTTATATTCCACCAGCTTTGGGAGGACTGCCGGGTCAAACCCCGCCACCAAAATTGAATGTTGTTATACATGTGGTGGGTTCGAGAGGAGATGTTCAGCCATTTGTGGCTTTGGGAAAAACTCTGAAGGCTACATACGGCCATCGGGTTCGGCTGGCAACACATCCTACATTCCAAGGTTTTATTGAAGAAAATGGACTGGAGTTTTTCAGTATTGGAGGAGATCCTTCCGAACTCATGGCTTTCATGGTCAAGAACCCTGGACTAATGCCTGGAATGGACTCTTTAAAAAGCGGTGATGTTGGAAAGCGACGAAAAGGAATGGAAGAGATCGTTTTAGGTTGTTGGAGATCCTGTGTCGAAGCCGGTAATGGCCTTGGGGCACCAATACCCACTGGCAGCCAAGAAAGTCTTGGACTGGAAGCCGGAATCAACATGGATACCGATCCTTCCGATCGACCTTTTATTGCAGATGCTATCATCGCTAATCCTCCAAGTTTTGCCCATATTCATATTGCTGAGAAAATGGGTATCCCACTTCACATGATGTTTACGTATGTTATATCACTATTTATGCCCATGCAACTTCTAACAACTTCATTAGTATGCCTTGGTCACCCACACAATCTTTCCCCCACCCTCTAGCCAATATCCAGTCCTCCAACGCCGATGTAAACATGAGCAACTTCATCTCATACGCCCTCGTAGAAATGATGACATGGCAAGGTCTCGGAGATGTAATAAATCGATTCAGAGAGCGTGCCCTTGGTCTTGACCCTATCAGTTTAATTTGGGCACCTGGAATGCTGAGTCGTCTGAAAGTTCCATACACCTACTGCTGGTTAGTCTTGCCATCGCGCCTATAAAATATTATGCTAATGTGGAAATCAGGTCTCCCGCATTGATTCCTAAGCCAAAAGATTGGAGCCAACATATTTCCATATCTGGGTTTTACTTCCTCTCTCTAGCTTCGTCGTTTACTCCCGAACCCGAACTTGCTGCATTTTTAGCAGCTGGACCACCTCCAGTGTACATTGGATTTGGTTCAATTGTAGTTGACGACCCAGACGCCATGACAACGCTTATTTTTGAGGCGGTCAAGAAGACTGGATGCCGAGCCCTTGTTTCCAAAGGATGGGGAGGACTTGGAGGTGACGAACTGGGTCTCCCGGAGGGCGTTTTCATGCTTGGAAATGTGCCTCACGATTGGCTCTTCCAGCACGTATCGGCCGTTGTACATCATGGAGGTGCCGGAACCACCGCTGCTGGTATTGCGACTGGAAAGCCAACGGTTGTCGTGCCATTCTTCGGCGACCAGCCTTTCTGGGGTGCAATGGTTGCAAGGGCTGGGGCTGGTCCTCCTCCGATTCCATATAAGCAACTTACTGCGGATAAACTGTCAGCTGCGTTACTCGAGGCTCTCAAGCCCGAGACTTTGGCAAAGGCGAAGGAGCTGGGTGCTAAAATCAAGGAAGAGAAGGGTACTGAAGTGGGGGCCAAGAGCTTCCATGACTTCCTCGATGTGGATAGTTTACGATGCTCTGTTGCGCCTAGTCGCGTTGCTGTTTGGAGATTGAAGAGAACGCAGACCAAGTTGAGTGCTCTGGCTGCAAATGTGTTGGCAGCCGAAGGTCTTTTAGATTTTGGAGATCTGAAACTGTGAGTATTGCTATCCTCCGGCGCCGGAATGGTCTAACGATGTGTAGCTATCGAGCCAGAGAATACGAGACTGATGATGGCCCTTGGGATCCCATCACTGGAGGAGCATCAGCCTTGATTGGCACGATCGCCAGTTTATCGATGGGTGTAGCCGACTTTCCAATCGAAATTTTCCGCAAGGCCAAGACTGGCACGGAAGCGATGAAAGCACGATCAAACACCATGAAGGAAAACTCGACAAGCGACAAGCCCTCGACGAGAGACTCGAGATCATCGTCTGAGGTTGAAGTCAACAAACAAGGAACCCTCTCGCCAACATCGACGACTAGTGGTGCTATGTCCCCAAGAGCACCAAACTCAATCGCGGGTTTGTCTAAAACTTCTTATGAGAGTACTGGGAGATCTTCGACTGAAATCGGGAGCATTGATTCTTCAAGTACCAATCCAACCACGATATCCTTTGACGATAGAAGTATCAATTCCGCGAGTACCAAGCCGACCACAGTATCCTCTATACGAGGAAGTTCATTGAAGGAAGTGCTCCGAGGAACGGTCCAACGAGCTAGATCTCTTTCCAGAGATCGAGGCTCAACCTCACGTTCTGATTCTAGGGACCCAAGTATGCGTACTAGTGGCACGGGATCTCCCACCAGACATTCGCGGAAGGATTCCAACAACGTGTTTGATCCAAGCAAAATGACGATTGATAATGCTGGTCGAGCTACGAAGGGTATTGGTAGAATTGTTTCTGCCGGTATGAAATCGCCTATGGATTTTACTTTGGGTATTGCACGTGGATTTCATAATGCGCCTAAGTTGTATGGTGATGATACTGTTCGACCACAGGAAAAGGTTACGGATTTCCAGAGTGGTCTCAAGGCTGCAGGAAAGGTAAGTTTTCAATCTACACAGTTGCTGGAATTGTTTCTAATTGGGTTCAGGAATTTGGTTATGGTTTCTATGATGGCATTACGGGACTCGTCACCCAGCCGATCCGAGGAGCAGAAAAGGAAGGTGCCGCAGGGCTCATCAAAGGCATCGGAAAGGGCATCGGTGGCCTTATCCTCAAGCCAGGTGCAGGTAAGTCAAATGAGGTCCTAATTTTCCGGTCTTTGCTAATAGTAAAAATAGCTATCTGGGGTCTTCCTGGTTATGCATTCATGGGCGTCAACAAAGAGATCAAAAAGATGTTCGGTTCCAGCGTCCTCAACTACATCATCGCAGCCCGGACAGCCAAGGGGTTTGAAGATGCCCAAACCTGTTCCCCCGAAGAACGCGCAGAAATTATCCATCGCTGGAGGGAGCACAAGGATGAGTACCAGAGTACCAGGATGAAGGTTAAGGAACAAGGACCCGAAGTCACGGAATCAGGGTACCTTTCACCCAAAGGATTCATGGAGGCACGAAGTCTGTCTTTTGAGGAGAGAAAGGCACTTCATAAACGACTTCATGAGGATCGAGTGGAGAAGCGGAGACAGGAGAAGATCAAAGAAGTCACTACCACCACGAAGAGTCCGAAGAATTGTCCCTTCTGTCGCCGCGGACACGCTCATCGTCATACGCCTAGAGGCGTGCAGGAAGCTGCTGATGAACCACTTGCACACTCGCACTCACGTGGTAATTCGCTAGATCACACAGAAACCAACGAAGAATTCGAACACGCGATCCACACCTCCGTCGCCGCCACCTCGCGGGGTAACCACGAAGAAGACGAGATGATTGAGCGCGCTATCCGTGCTAGTGTTCGCGAATTGCAGAGTAGTCAGACGGAAACGCTTACGGATGAGCAACTCATGGAGAGAGCGATTCATGCTAGTATTGAGGAGAGCCATAAGCATCATCCGGCTGAGGAGCAGGATGCTGAACATGAAGCACGTTTGGAGCAGGCGATACAAGAGAGTCTGCAGCGGTACCGGGACCGCAATTCTAGTGCGGAGGATATTCTGAGTGATGATGATGAGGCTATTAAG
>LLCD01000039.1:0-34150 GCA_001414355.1 Hymenoscyphus salicellus
GAGGGTCTTGTCGACTTGAGGTTTCTCTCGGCTATCTTTTCTCTGATTCATACTCTATCGTCCTATCTCAACCAGTTTTCATAACTACTACTTTTATTCATATCTACACTAGTTTAAGGCTCAGAGTCACCTTGGATCGGGGATGGTATGACATCTGAGGATTTAATTTGGTATGGTAAATAGCGAGAAGAGAGTGTAAGGCAATCAGAAGGCCGGCTTCTCCAAGCCTCAGGTACTTCCCCCACAACATATACCACCCTTTTTGTATAGGGTAGGTTTTTTTGGCTGACGTGAAGGTATGAGTAGAGAAAAGAGATGGATTTTCGGTGTCATGAGGTGTTGCAGACTTACAGTTGTGTGGTCCCGTCATTTTGAATAAAATTTGGGTACTACCCGGAGCTTTTTAAACTTCACTCTCAGTTCTATTCATGGATCGAATGATAGTTTGGAATATCGGACAAAACAATTTGCATGAGTTATGTCATTTTTATAGTTCACGTGATGGTGCATGGAGACCAGCTTCGTCGAGCTGGGAATCTATCGCAGGGAGCACAGTTTCCTGCAATGCATTCACGAAACATGAATGCCCACTCCTCAGATAGAGTGAACATTGGTTCAAGATCACTATATGGCAAACTGAGATATACAACTGGTGGTGATGGTGAGGTAGATCCTTCTGATGCTGTCTCCGGATTTTCCACGACTGCCATTCCAAGTTCTGGCAATCCGAGATCTATGATTCGTGATGACCTCGTGGATACTCCTGATATTGATTCCGAGTTAACCTCGAGTTCCGGTCTATCTCTTCGTGGTGAATAACTCGGTGATGATGGCCTGTATCTGAATGCCGAGTTATCCTCGAGTTCCGGTATATCTCTTTGTGGCGAAGAACTCGGTGATGATGGCCTGTATTCGAATGGTGTTCTTTCTGAGTTTTGCTCAACTGGCCTCCAAAGCCCCCTTCCTCCCCTGGCAGAAAGATATCGGAACAAGAACCTTTGGGTGGTTTCCGGGGTATGAAGGTCCCTATTTTCATAAAAACCCACTACACGAGCTCTGTTTATAATATCCTTGTGTATGTCTCGTAGAAACGTAAAATATGACGTTTGACTTGTTGATATCTCCAAGAGTCCATTTTCAAGATTGATAGCCAGTTCAATAATCTTATTCAAAGGAGGATATTCAGGTTCTCCATGAACTGCGCGTCGCATATTATTAATCCTGTTTATTGGTATCAGCAGTAGTTGAGCGGGGTCCACCGGAAAGCTAATATGTTGAAAATTTGATTAACTCGCATGAAATAGCCATGTCCTCCAATTCTTCGCCAACTCGTAAGGGTGTTTGGTTGGCCATCAAGAATGTTGAAGATAAGTTGATTAATCGGTTGGGGAGGAGGAGGTGGCGGTGGTGGGGTTGGTCCACTTTGATATGACATAGCTATTTGCATAAAGGGTGGTGGCTGGAATAGCCAAAGACCTAGGCCCGCGAACTCTCTAGCCAATTCCGAGACCTGTTTGAAAGAAGTTCAATTTAACCTCAGTTGGACCCGGATTGGTATTGGGCTCTTTTCCCCTATGTTCTATGTCGTCCTCAAGTATCTCTTCTACAGCAGCTTGATCCAAGCTCTGCATAGGTTGCGGTGTTGGCTCTACAAGAGGGGTAGTCAAGCGTGGGATCATCGAAAGACCAAGATTGTCGACTAACCAAATCGCTCCATCTCCATCAGAGGCGAATGACTTGAGATAATCCTTATTTATAACTGGGAACTGTGTTTTTAGCTTTGCAAAAATCCGAGCTGCCGGTGAGCTCGGATCGTTGTTCCCAGGCACATAGCGCTTTTCCCCAAGGTAACGCTCGTCTTGCGAGGTTGCAAACCATAATCTGCTGTATTTGGAGGCTGCCATGACGCATTGTAAAGAAATATGGCATGGAGATGAGCTGGTCCACTGTCAACGTTTTGGGGTCGAAGCTCGAAGACTCATGTGTGCTTAAAACCAGGAGACAGATTTCAGACGTCTCCCAAGTTTTGACCCCGAGATTCATAAATAGATTGCGTCGATTCGACAATGAACACGTTAATGCCACTGGGAACTTCCAAAGAAGCTTCAATCTTCGAGAAAAACATCGACTGCCCTCTGGCGGAAGTCCAGTTACCATCAGCCAATGGAATAATACAGAGATCCTGAACCATAGACATAATTTCCGCATCGGCTGCGAGTTTGAGAAGAGTTTTGCTAAGCTATGAATGCCAATCGTTTGATCTTGCACGAAAGGCTGTCGAATCTTCCGCAATTGCCAAGTTGAGATCTGCTACGAATTCCTGAGGGGAAAGTTGCGTCAAGCCTATTGAGGTTGCTGCTTCAACGGACCATGGAGGATAACTAAGGACAGATACCTAGTTCGGTGTGGGTTCCTAGGGTGAATGGTATGCCATCACTGCCGACAAAGGGGTCCAAGGCCACGTACTTTAGAGAAGAGGGCTTTGCCATGTCTCCATCACAAGACACCATCCAACACAGGTCTGTCTCTAAGTTGTGATAAGATGGATTTCACCGCTGGTTCCAGAAAGGCAGATTGTGCCGTTGAATTTGATAGAAGATAATATGGCCAGGCATATTTCAGTTCGCCCCGGTTGAAATGGTGTATAGATTGGAGGAATGCCTCCGCCAAAGCACCACGAATGGTGCAATTCTACGACAGCGTGCTTTCGATGTCTTCCCGGCTGGCAGTGAGAAGAAAATCTCCTTGAACAAGAAACTGGGTAGATGTCAGATAAGAAGTAGACTCCAAAGGGAATATTCTGTTACCTTCAAGCCATAGTTTCTGATTGTTAGGAACAAGTAAACGTTTTGGAGAAGTAGTTGTGGCTTTTCTAGAGACCCGGTAATCGGAAATGCAAGCAAAATTCCCGTTTCGGACCAGTTAGGGCGCTTTTTCTCCTTTGGGAGATCTTTGATAGGATGAGTTCTAATCAGATACCGAAAAGTATGCGTTTCGAGATATAATACAGCCACTTGATTCGTGCTATACAAAGTTTCGGTTTCCGGATGTGCATTTCCCAGACTGGATCATCTTGACGGCCGACTTGAATGTTGATGTCCATCACTCGTCTGAGAAATATGAGCAGGTTAGCGTCGAAGGTTAGAAGCTAATCGATAAGCGTATTTTCTTCCTAATCTTTCGAAAGCTGGAGATAAATAGAAGTATACTCCGGCCGTGTATTTTCGGGAAAGTCTGCCCAGATGGGTGCAACCATGCCCATGAATTCGGTCTTATCAAACTTGAACGGAAGTCACCGGATGATATCCATACCACATCTGCGGCCTTGAACACAGACTTGAATCCGATTCCTTTCTCGCCAATATATTCCCTATCGCCTGTTTTGCCGGATCTCGTGCTTCGACTGACGGCACCGATAGCCTCAACATTCTCTGCCGTGAACTCAACCTCGTTGCAATCGATTCGAAGACTTCCAGGTTTGTAAGAGAAGCTCAAGGTGGGGATTGCACATTCGAAGGTATTATCATCGGCATTCTGGGTGAGCTCAAGCAGGAAATGCGTCGATTTGTTGTACAACTGACTCGATAAGCTATGAACGGAAATTAGCTAAAGCTTCATAAGAGAAAACAAGTGTGAAAAAGCGAATGGGTTGATCTTACATATCTAAGAAATTATTTACGAGCAACTCCAGCCTTGTTTCAATGACAGCGCCATCCAGGGTGTGCTTTCGAGTGATCCGCTCAATGAGCCGACGCGCATTGCGCCGCTCAGGTGTCTCCATCTCCTCCATCTGGCATCCACGGACGATCGTGTGTTGAATTTCGAGAGATGTCTCCAGCCTGCGGCTGGGATGCAATGGCTTTCTCAGAGGCGCTGGCCAGAAAGAGGGCGTATATGCAACCGCTGTGGCCGAGCGTGACCACATTGCCAATTAGCTGTAGGGACATATATATAGTTTACCAGAAGGAAAACATCAACAACAGCTGCTATCAAATTGTCGTAGCGCCTTACAGTACTAGTCTTAACAAAGCTACATTCTTCCTTTTATCAAGGCGGGTTGAATTCTGATCGTCGAAATTACGCAACCCGGTGGGGATGCTCCGTCTGCCTAGTACACCAATAACTATGATAATTCTCAGCATACTAAGAAAAATGGGCCCTTCGAGATAACACAAAACGTTATTGATACACGGAGAAGCAGCCGTGAAAACGTCAAAGTCAATCCTATATCTCTGCAAGCCGAGTAGGGTATATGAGCGAGTACATCAGTATTAAAGTTGACAAAAGCAGCATTTTCAAGCTATCAAAATATCTTGATAAGATTGTTATAATTATAAAGGATCAGACCGGACTAGCACAAAGACCCAGGCTTTGCTCTGAGAACAGACTCCGGTTAGCAGAGGCAATAACATCAGTACTATAAACCCCCCACCGCGGGTGACGACCGTCGGCACAGATGAAGCACTTGAGAGGCATGAAGGTATGAAGATTATGGTGGAGAACGAAGGGGTGAAGAATCATAGGGCTGGACCAAGCAGGAAGCAGAAAAATGACTAGGAAGGCGTTGGGGAGCACAGCGTAATAGTCATGCTCCTCTTAGGTATCCAGATCGAGAAACCAACGCAATTCATGATCTTAGTTAAGTAGTAAGATTATATTTAAACCACCGAATCATATTATTATTAAGCTGAAAAAGATATTGAAAGACAAGCCTTTGTAGTTGTAAAATACAATTGAGAAGACTGCTAGTAGTCTCGGAGTCAACCCTACATTTCTTATTCAGGAGATAGTCTCAATTTCCTTCAAGAATTAAACCAGGCCACAGAAGAATCGAAGCAAAGATGTAAGTAAGAAAGAAAGACAAAACTCGATCTCTCGACAGGCAATAACATAGGCGGGTTCAAAATACAAAACAAAACACAATACATAGCAGGTAACTGTATCAGGAAAGTGCTACTAGGCTGCGGACAGACCAAAAGACCATCAAAAAGATCGTAATATACAATCGCAACAAGTAATAAAAGGAACGAAAATCAACGCGACAGCAGACACGGAGCCCAGAATGTGAAACGGTGATGGAAAAATACTTTTCAACATCTCTAGTTCCAAAATAGAGGGGTAACAGACTATTATACCAACTCCTGATTTAAAACTGTTTCTTGTATAGAATCAAACTATCTGAGGAAGTACAAGCTCCCTAATTTCCGATGGTTTTTTAACTCACCAAATACCAAACTATGTCACCCCAACACACTTTTCTGTATCCCAGTCCGGTGCCCCGTATCGTACACTGTCCCCCTTAATCGTACATCCCTCCTTAAATACCACGATGGTATAGAAATGGAGAGCAGAAAATCCTATACACATCAAAACACCACAAACAAATCCCCCTCAGAGTTTCCAAACAGTCCATCTCGTCGACTTAACACCCATCTTCTCCAGTAAGCCTCCTATTGGTCCCTGCTGTTCCTTCCCATCTTGCCACTTCTTAGGACCAGCAATATACTCCACATACCCCTGCGGCCCCGAAATCATAACAAGATGAGTCTGCGTCTTCGTATGAAGAGCAGTCGGTTTAGTTGGCTGCGTAGTCCTCATCGCCTTCGCAATAACCTTAGAATCCGCAAAAGTCCCTTCCTCATCAACCAGATACGTGATATCAAAATTGTCCCGGTGTTTGAGTTTGAAGTCCGCAATAGCCTCAGAAATAGGGCCCGATTGCCTCCGGTCCTCAGTCCGACGATTCGACCATAGAATCTTGATTCTTGGTTTCTCCTCGTCTTTCGCGGCCTTCTCCCTCCTTTCCAGAAGACTATAACAGACTTGCAGGGCACTCGCAATACCCGTTCCACCAGCCAAAAACACGACCTCTCTAATCCCCGCACCATCACAATGTCCCTCCTTACCCCTAAGTGCAAACTCCTCCTTTGGTCCCCTCAAATTCAAAATGTATCCCTCCGGAAGTGCAAAAAGATAGCTACTCATTTCCCCACCAACCTCTTTTCTTATTAAAAACCGCAAATCGGCCTCTTCCCCTTCCTTGGATGACGGCGCCGGCGGTAAAGGCGTGTAGTCCCTCGCAATCATCAACTCCGGTTGTTTGAACTCCACACTCCATGTCCCAACATACCACTGTTTGCCATATGGATCCTCCACTCCCTTGCCCCTTTCCCGCTTTGGTCGGAGTGTGAGGACGACGCTTGTTTCGGACACTTGTTCTCTCTTGACGATTTCGAAGGGCGTGAAGCGCGGGGCATCGAATATTTTGTGTTTTCCATGTTTAGCTTTATCGATTCCGAAGTAGGCATCGAAATAAGGGAAAGCGAACCACCCCGCAAGTGTTGCTAAAGTAGCAGCTACGATGTTCGCCGCCAGTTCTGGTCCGCTCGAATCGGGGTTTGATTTTGGATGCGAAAGACGAGAGGTCGCAAGAAATCCTCGGCTCTGCGCCCGGGAAACATCCTTATTCCTGCCAATAGTTCTTCCACTCTTTCCAAAGCCACGGATGTTCGTATTCAAACATTCAACCCCTCTCGGGCTATGAGTTCGTAGGTAGGATCGAGTCTGGGAAAGTCCCCATGCGGGGCGGCACCCGACATTAGGACGGTAAGGTGGTGGAGGTACCAATCGTGTTGTCCTTCTCAATCTAACATTTGCTGGACATGTGGGAAGCCATCGCGTCGAGAGAACCCTTGCGCGTTCCATTAAAGAGGAATTGAAGCTTCCCGCCTGCAAGGAAATATGTCGTGATCATTCTGCCGTTTGAAGGCGGTGAGCTGTTTTTTCAACAAAAAACAAAAAACAAAAAAAAGTAAAATACTTTTTTTTATTAATAATGACTCCTTAGAAGATAATTAACAGGACAGTTAAGCTTCATTTTATTTTCTCTGTAGGCTGTAGTTTATGTTAAATTTACGAGTGTTCTTAATGGAAACCAAGTACTTCAACCCGTAGCGAGGGAGGAGACGTAAAAGATGACAAGATAGTGGACGATTTTCAAGAAAAACTTGAAGAAGAAGAAGCGAAGGTTGGAAGAGGTTTATGGAGACTTGATGTGTTTATGTCTTGTATTTTCTTTTCTTGTCGTTGGTTGCAGTCTTGTAGAAAGAGCAAGGTAAGCAAAGACAGATACTTATAGACCACAGAAGGCACTAGCAGGCGATAGCTAAGCGAGATTCCAAGCCACAAGATACTGCCATAGGCCGCTGAGCCACTTTCTCCTCAGTGGGGTGAATTCAAGTTTTTCGCGAATGGCACTTCGATAAAAGACATCGAAAAAATCTAGGAAAGGAGGCAATTAAGAGTAGAATAAGGCTTCATTTGGATTCGTCCGTAGGTAGTGGTTTCATAGTGTATTTACGAGCATTATCAAGGGAAATACTCCACTCCTGTACCTAGCATATTCTCACATTAGGATTTTTTCTAAGAAATCACGGTATTTTGATCACCTCAACACGCTACCGCCTACTAGAAGTTTGATGATTGCTTTCTTCAATAATTATCAAGTGACTTAAGTATCAAAAAGTCCCCCCCTCCCTGTAAGCATAGCACCAAACATAGCACCACGGCAGCACACATAATGAGAAGGTAGTAAGATAATACCAGTGAGTTCTGATCTCCCTATCCTCTTTGATAGGGAGGTATCCAAAGATTAAGGCAGTGAACCCCTGGATGGTGAGAATGGCAGCGTATATCGAGATTCGTACCAAGGTGAGAAATTGCTTTTCTCGGTGAGTGGCGTAGTGGAAAATGTTCAATCGGTCCGATGTGAGATTCCAATAATAGTAATAGATGATTCTCCAGGCGACCACCACAGTGCACAGAGGTGGGATGTCGAGGGGTTAGACGCTGAAGAGCTCCATCGATGACTGTGGTGGAAAAAAGAGGAGCCATAAGACGCCTACAGTAAAGGTGATAAGATGTGGGAGGATTTCCAAGAAGAACTTGAGGGAGTGAGTGGTAGAAGGGGTTTGTTGAGACATGATGTGTTTGTTTCTTGTATTGTCTTGTCCCCTGTTGTAGTCCTGCAGATAGAAACGAGGAGTGATGAGCGAGGTAAGCAAGGGACGATGCTTGTAGACCACAGAAGGCGCTAACAGGAGCTAAGCGCGATTCCCAGCCACAAGATGAAGTTTATATTGTAGGTCTAAGTCACTGTTTCACCTTGATGAATTCAAGTACCAAGGCAGCACCCGGTGAACCCAAACCTCTGAAAGTATATCTCACAGTGTAAGAACAACTGACAGTAATTACTCAAATCCACAAGTGAACTGTGAGCTTGACTCTACGAACACTTATATTTACCTCGATTGTGAACGAAATGGTCAGGCAGAACTGAAATTATTGCTCGAGAAGACGATGGAGAATCACTTATGGGATTCTCCTAAATCAATTGTATAAGACATATACGAGCAATGCGATATGTCAGAGTAGGTAATGTCCATATCTATTACTTGAGAGGTCAGAAACAAGGTCATTCTACGATTTCAAAGTGTCACCATTCCACAATCGGTGTCAATCATTTTGTCTTAATGTTCCATACCCCACGATCTTAATTTCCTGTTGTGTGTTTTTTGTCTAAGCCTATGACTTAACTGTTTCGGAGAGTCTCGTGTAACAATGCTGGCACTTTCCTCGTTACCCCACTCGTTTGAAAGCGAGAGCCGGAAAGCCAGAGGAAGGGGAGCACAAGTAGAACGCTTTGAACTTGAATAGCAATATAATCCCCATAATTCAACGAGTTCTACTTACCTGTGCAAGGCAGAAACCACCGCTTTCCATGAAGTAGCACCTCTCTCAAGTTGCGTCTATATTACTCTCACCATATTTATACCCTAGATCCGCTCAGTAACTCTGACCAAACATCAAACGATTATTCTCACTCCTCACACCACGGTAATAATAAAAAAACAGCTTCAGAGCCACCCCCTGACATGAGGCGGTAAGACAAAAAAAATCAAAGGTGGAAAGAAAACACACCATCTGTGCTCAAGCCTCCACCATCTTCCTTCTCCGCGGCGTTAAATGCCTCCCTAGCGAAGCAAACAACAGAAACCCCAACCAAGCCCAATACCAAAGTAGACAGAACGTGAAAGACGATGAGGAAGACCCCACACCCGCCAATACTTCCATCCTCCTTGTAAATTGCATTCTCACCCAAAAGCCGAACACAATTTTGGATTCCAATGACAGTAGAGTGGGCAACAAGCGCAGCAGTGCAAAAGGAGACTCGTGCAAAGGTGAGGATCCGCTTTTGTCGATGAGTAGGGAAGTTGAAAATGTTTAGACGATCCGAGGTAATGTTGGTCTCATAGTAGCCGAGAAGGGAGAGGCAGGCGGCAACGGTAAAGATAGGTGGGAGGGCGTAGGTAAGGTCCAATGTTCTTAGGAAGACAATGAGCCCTGGGACTAATAGGCCATATGGATGAGGTATGGGAGGACTTCCAAGAAGAGCTTAAAGAACCAGATGATGAGAGAGGGTCGTTTAGACATGGCGTTTGGAGTGTCCTGTTCAGACATGATGGTTTGAGTGTCTTGTTTAGACATGTTGTGTTGACTGTCTTGTGTAGACAGGGTGGTTTGAGTGTCTTATCTTCTAGTACACGATATGTCGGTATTATATCCAGACAAGAGCAGGTGGGCACATACTTATGTCACGAAAGACGCTAGAAGGCGCTATGTAAGCGAGCGATCAAGCCCAGGCCACAGTCTATAATGTTTTCACCTTGGTGAATACAAGTATCAAAGCAACTTCCACCTAGTGAACAGAAAACGTTGCTCGTGCGCTAATACTTGACCTGATGTAATTACAACAGTGAATTTGTATGTGAACTGTTAGTTCAAGCTTGGGTTAGTCTTTTCTTTCAATTCTTTGTTCCCTGCCACTTCTTCTATTCACTAGGTGATTAGCAAATAGTTATAATTCACTCTGATATATATTAGACTGGGGTTTCACATTTGCATTTGTTCCTGGCAAAGTAAGAGCTGGGGCCATTAGATGCGGCCCACTTAAGCGAAAACCATACCTATACTCGTGAGTTCAATTAAGCAGTGAAAAGTCAGTGGATTTAAGTGAGAATTGAACTGCATATCAATGAGTAGTAGTTAATCTACGGACTGTAATTACATCCTCTAATTTGCAAGTTAATTGCTCGGTATAATGCCGGAAATCACGTGGATACACCTGATCCCAGAGCTTCTAAATCTCCCTCCTTAAATCCCTTAATACCTTTTAGCACGTAAGCTAATTTATTTAGTATTTCTTTCATTTACTGCTATACTTTCTCTATTAGGTATAGATCTGGCGAAGAAGAAGGCTATTTAAACTCGCGGATACTGTCTTCTAGAGGTAGTAATCGGGCGTTCCCCGCGTAAACCTTCGCACCATCTTCTATATAGATATACTCTAGCCCTAATCAATTAAATAGCAGGAAAATCACGGATAAGAGGACTTACTATAAGTAGGCCTTAGAGCAAATGCCCTTACAGCTAGAGAGTTTCTCCATAAAGACTAACAGCGACTTATAATCCTAGCTAAGAGCCCTCTAAATCATGACCGACACTTTTCCCGACCTATAAACGGACTGCATACAATCTATATAGCGCTTTTCGTCTATCTGCTATATTACCTAAATCCTCCTATACTTTCCTGTCTCAAAGGTAGCCTCATTAGATTATATAACCTTCCGCTAGTCTCCTCTAACTTTGCCGTCTTGTCTAAAGGCTATATAATCCGTTGTCCCCTAATACTAGTCCTCGAGAGTAAACCCCAGCCGCCTCTTAGCTTGCTTACGTAATATGTACAGTCGTAGGCACGCGATATAGCGTCGGTAGCATGCGCGGCGTAATTCTCGTTGTGTAGTTCTTAAGGAGGCTTTGATCCTAAGTTAAGCTTTGACTTGCTCAAAGATAAGGCGACGCGTCGATTTTGAATTTCAATCGATTTAGATTTATAGTTGTTGAGATAATGGCAAATTAAGATTAAGTGTCAAGTTTGGGGGCGTGTTCGCGTTCTCGCTTGAGTGGGCCGCATCTAATGGCCCCAGCTCTTACTTCATTGTAACTTCAATAACTTTATAACATTCATGCGGCTGCAGTATAGGTACATAGCGATGAGAAATTGTGATACCTCAAACCCTGACAGCTCTCTCGTTTCCAAATACATTTCTAATCATTGGCGAGGAAGTACTGCCCCCCCTCGCTCTGTTTCAGCGGCGTTAACGACAAAAATATGGATCTTCTCAAGGGTTCAGACGCAGAGAGGCACATAGAGAAACGCGGGTTAGGGTGATGAATCGATGATCGGAGGGGGTGTGCTTGAAAAAGTTGAGTTTGTTGGATGTGGAAGTTTTTTCGTAATAGGACACGAGTACGATGCTAGCTATAAAGATATAGAGAGGTAGAAGGATGGCAGCGAATAGGTATATATCGGTTGTTGGCTCGGGGACAGCGAAGAACTATGGGAGTATGACGACAACTGTTAACAAGCTTGAAGTTAGTATTGAGGGCTGCAGGAGGGAATCGTGTCTCTCAAAAAGCACCTACATAAGAGGATGATTTGCGGGAGGAGTTCCAAAGCAACCTTGAGGTGACGAATGACAGAACATCGTAGTCAAGACATGTTGTGTTGCTATCTTGCATTTTCGGTTGCCTTTTGCATGTAGTATGCCTTTTGCATGTAGTGTTTGATATTCAGCGGCAGCTACTTATAAGATACCGAAAGACGCTGGCAGACGACGCTAGCCAAGCGAGGACTCAAGTCTTAGCCACAAGATCATCTAACTATAAGCCACTTCTCCCTACTGAATCCAAGTTCGAAAAGAATCGCATCGACAACTGAAATGCAACAGCAGGTCCAAAGACAGAAGAGTTCTCTCCCCACGCCCCCATAACATCGCACCTTTTCAACAGGAGAGTGCGAGATAAGCCCGAAGCTTTCAAATAAACTTGCCTTCTTTCAAGCAAGCGATGAGGTAGTATTTCAGGCGAAGCACACACACATCACCATTGCCACATTCAAACTCTTTACTCCCTACCACCATACCTTAGAACCCTTCGATACACATCACTTAGCCTCATATGCCCACATCCAGCCAGTAGGCCCAAAACTCAAACTCAAAAACCAAAAACCAAAGTCTCAAGCAAGCCAACCAAACATCCAGTAACTAATATACTCACTCCCCACCGTATAAAAATCCCAATTCCTCCACCTTACTCAAGTCCGTTCCGTACACCCCTCACCTCAATCCCCCTAATACGGCGTCCCACATGCACCAAAAGGTCGGAATCGCAAATCGCTGATCGCAAATGCTACTTTGTATAGATAGGTAGGAAATAGAACAATTTCTAACTGAACTCTTTTCTCTCTCTTTCTCCCTCTCTTACCAAGGGTCTCTACTCTTATTGAATAAGAGAGAGAAAGAGAGAAGTGGGATATGTTTGCTCAAACTCCCCTTATCTACGCTAGGAGAAACTTTTCCCCGATTGTTCATTTACCCCTCTTTCCCTCTTCTCCTCTCTCTAACCTCTCAACCTCTCAACCTCTCAACCTCCTAATCTCTTAACCTCTCTCCCTCATTTATCTAGAAATGACAGAAAGGAATAATACAATAATGAGAAAGGAATATACACGTGATACTTATTCTCCCTCCTCTCTGAGTTTTTATATGTAAGAGAGAGAGAGAGAGAGTGTGTGAGAGACTAAGAGACTAAGAGCGTAAGAGGATGTGTAAAATACAGCTGTTAAACTTGAAACTTTCTACCTAACACTTTGCGATTTGCGATTTAGTCCTATTTATTGATTCCAAATTTTTGGTGCATTCGGGATGCCGTACCTAGAGCTACCCCTCGCATCTCCTACAACCTCAACCTCAACCCCTCATCCAAAAAGCAAATATATACACTACAAAAATCAAAGAACCCACTCCCCCCGTTCTTCCAAACATTCTCAGAGAATGAAATTTAATTCTCCTACATCCTTCCCCTGCTTCGCACAATATTTCTAGAATCGGGTGTACTAAGAGGAAAGCAAGAAAAGCACGTCTCTCTTACCTCGAAACCAGTGACTTCTCCCTAAAGCTTGAGTTCCTCTTGGCGACTTGTTATTTGCGGATTGGATTTTAAGAGGTAGGGAGAGATCCTATCCCCAGGCCCGCAAGGGCAAGAGAGGGGCGAGTACAAGGGTGAGAGAGGCGACGAGGTACAGCTAACAGGAAGTTTCACAGCCGAGAAAGCCTCGATTTCGCAGTCCTTTTAGGAAGCCACCAATAAAGGGGAAAAGGGACAAGTAAGACAAAGCTCGAAAAATGAAAACAAAACTACTCAAAGCAAACAAGGCGACAAGAAAAAGAAAAAGTCAAATTGAACCTCTAAAACACCATCGCTATGCAGAAATCCCGAAACTAAAAAAAGGAAAGAATAACCCAGCCTCTGTTTTCTCTCTTATCCTACCCACTCACCAACCCATCCGCCCTACTGACAACCGCCCCCTCAAGGTTCCAACCAACCCACGTACCAACCCGCCCGCCCTACATCAAATCCCCTGCACCTTCCGATAACTAGGCGGTTTAATCGCCCTCCTAATCAACTTCCCCGCATAAGGAGGAATCAAACTAATAGCCCCAATAGCAGCAACCCTCCACACAAAGCCCCTGTAAATCAATTAGCTCCATCCATAAAACCCATCTCACCAAAAAAACCCCAAACCCCCAAAACCCACCAAGGGCCATCAAGGGGAAAGGGAGAAAGAGAACATACCAAGTAACAATAAACTCCAAATCAAAATATCCACCCAAGAAAGGTATGGAGCCCAGGTACACCAAAAGTGTCCCCACAAGACTAAAAATCATAACCGGATGCCAAGTTGTAATCTCAATCGCCACCATACAAAGTTCATTCAATACCAAAACTGTAAAACTAACCGCCACCATCCTCGGTCCATCAACCTCCGTCAAAATCTGGCTCAGTCCCTGGATCATACCTCCCTGATAAATAGACACAAAGACCCATACGAAAAACGTACGGTAAGAGAGAGAAGCACCGGTAGTAAGTTCCTTGTAAAGCTCGGGATATAAGTTGGCGAGTTTCTCATCGACGTCTTTATCGAGGACTAGGGAGAAGACTGGGGCCATGGTGTAGACCGTTGCGTAGCCGACGAGGAGCCAGTCTTTGTAAAGGCCTTCGGGCTCGAATTTTATGGCTATGCTGTACATTGTTTGGCAGACGCTGATGATAAGACCACGATGGATGACGAATTGCGCGAGTTTGGCACTGCGTTTGTAACTATTCCTGCCATGCCAGACGAGGAGTTTAGTCAGATGACAGAATTGTGTGATGGAAAAGTCGGCGGCGAGCGAAGCCTGCCGACCTTCCTTTCCAACGATACCCACCCCCACATCAGCAGCTTGGATCATGGAAACGTCATTCCCACCATCTCCAATGCAGCAAATTCTCTTCTTGGTGAACTCCCGGATTAGGAGGGCGACGTCCGCTTTTTGGGTGGGCGAGCAGCGACAGGCGACGACGGCGGGGAGTTTGACGGCGAGGGAGATGAATTCAATTTTAAAATGCGTTAGAAGTAAAGACAAACTTTCTCCATCGATGAGAAGACACGAATCGGGTTTACTTCTGAGAAAGTCGAGATGATCTTGTGCGAGGTCTTTGCGCTTGAGCTTGTCGATGGTGTGGATGTATTGTCCCCTGGCGACGAGTTTGGCGCTTACTGCGACACAGCGTGCTGTTTCTACTTTATCGCCTGTTAACATCCATATTTTAATTCCGGCATTGCGTAAGAGTTCTAATGAGGGTTTCACGTCTTTTTGCAATTTGTCCTCGACTCCTGTGACACCTAGAAGCTCAAGGTCTTTCTCGAGATAATGCGAAACAACTCGAGCCATACCCGCATCACGGTTGTTAATAGCCACGGAAGCATCCTTATATTGCGAGGCAAACTCTTTGTACTGCTGGACCGACATCTTCTTGCGGCCAACAACTAAGGTTCGAAGTCCCTCACGGGCCATATTGGCAGTTTCCTCATCAAGCCAATCGTTAGAAGCAACAATGGAAGTCATAACAGTATCAGCTCCTTTCTGGAAGAACCAAATCTCACCAGCTTCGATATTTGCAGCTGATGAGGTTTCTGAGCCATCCAAAAATTGAACTATGATACCCATTCGCTTTCCGTCAGACGTGAAAGGAAATATCTCGAGAATCTTGACTCGAACGACTGGACGCCCCGTATCGACGGACTGAAGTGTCATTCCATTGCGGTCTCGATGGATAAGGCGAAGACCAACAGCTTCGGTCCATTTGACGATTGCGATTTCATCAGGCGAAGAAGCTTGGTATGATGTGATGGTTTCGCCATTCTCTTCCTCGATGGTTGGCGTGACGTTATGGCAGATACCCAACGCAAGGACAACATCACGAACTCGGGACCCAATTTCTCTCCTTGTTCTCGTTGCAGTTACAGTAGTGGAAGCGAGGAAAGTAGACGAGGGAGTAATGAAGGTTGGTGACTGATTGCCATCCGCAGGTGCGGGTACAGAAAATCCTTGCTTAATATAGGAGGCCACTTCGTCCATAGCTTCGTTGGCGTAGGAAACCGTACCAACATGAATTTTCTTCATTTCCATTTCGTTTTGAGTTAATGTGCCAGTCTTATCACTGAGTAGATATTCGATTCGACCCAGTTCTTCGGGGATAGTACTGGTCCTTACTACGGCGCCCTCGATGCCTTGATCCCGTTGAATAAAAGAGCCGTAGACCGTTTTCCCCATGTCTAGATTGACACGAAGACTGATTGGAACGATCGTAGAGAACAAGACCAGAAAACGCATGATTTTGACATACCACTCAACACCCGCTACATGCTCAAAGCCCTCTAAAGCAACGAGCACAATGGATAATGTAAGTGTGAGAGCACACAAAATCTTCGTAAGAGAATTGATTTCGTATTCCAGTAATCCAGTTTTCGATCGGGATGCAGATGTAGAGAGCGCTGATCGAGTTTGGGGACCAGTGTAAACAATAACGGCTAACGTGGTCGCATTGGAAGCAAGAATCGTGTTGGCCCAAGCCGTATTATCAATGGTCAATGGGGCCGAGTTTTCATTGCTGCTATCGGCTCCAACCTCATTGCTCAGAGGGCTCAATTTGGGGACATGAGGATCGTATCCTGCTCCTTTTGGCAACAGCTCCACAGTGCCCAGAAATTCGTTAACCTTCTTGTCTGGCTTTCCGGCAACAACACGGAGGCGCGTGAACTCAGATGGATCAAGATGCTGCGTCAGTGGAGATCCAAGTCGAAGCTTCCAATCCGTTTCTCCGTCTAATTGATCCGTTCGAATGAAAGTTTCACCTACACCACCCGCATCCGCGGCTGGACTGTTTCCGAGTTTTGATGTGGACTCACGAGCTTCTGCTATACTGCCGCTAGTTTGGTCGATGGGAGGATCTGATATTGGATCCACGAGCAAATTATCGTTGTTCACTTCACCGTCTATAACTTCCTCAACTTGGTTGGCTTCATTCGTATAACTCTTCAGAATCACTACGTCGGCAGGAACACGCTGGTCCTTCCCCAGTTTCAAAACATCGCCTACTTTCAAGTCGCGCGCCTTTTTCGTCACTTCACGAACCACAGATGTTGGCGATGAGCGACCTCCTTGGCTTTCCGCGTTGTCCTCCTCTTCCTGGATATCAGATAACCTGTCCGTTTCCACCAAAGACCCAACCAAAGACCTTCTTTTAGACTTTGGATTCGCCTTTGATTTCAACTTCTTCTTGGCATGATACCTGTCGGCATTTCCCATTCCGGGTCTGTCAAAAGACAGAACTGTATAGCCTTCAGAATTGGCCTCTGAATCCCTTCGTCTTCGTTCAATATCATCATATGCCTCCTTGCCCAGCGTAATTGCTAAAACACCCGCTAATGGTACAATATAAGTCGAAAGGTATCCTATACGCAAAGCAGGAATCGCCTGTGAAAGAGCAACGAGCAAAAAGTACATGTTGAAGAAGAAAGAGAATTCGTTGTACAAAGTTCGCGGTAAGAAGCTTATGGGGGTATATTTCGCATTGGATACCGCATTGGCCGGAAATCGAGCGGATTGGATTGCTCCAACAGAGACTGTTCGCGAAGAGGCCGGATCATGTTCCTCCTCATGTATCTCATCGTCGTTTTGAGGCGCTTGGGAAGCCGAAGAGCCAGATATAAAACTTGGGAGACGTATCCGTGATCCTATTCGTTCCTTTAGAGAGCCAACGCTCGATTTCCGCCGCACTCTACTCGACGATAACAATGGCGCATCGTCATCCGCAAGACTGCCCCCCGAAAGCCGGTTCGGTTCTCCATCTTGATCGTCTGCCAAAAGTCCCTGTAAATCGTCCCCCTCGGTATCCCTCCGTCTCCCTAAATCTCCATAGCCACGGTTTCGTTTCCCCAACCCGCGCAAGCTCCCCATACGCAGGTTTCTAAGGGGTATGTTTCCCGTCCTTCGTTCTTCTCTGGTATTGCGATCCCGGCCCCCGCCAGTGGTGTTAGGGGAGGTTGTGGTAATGGGATCGAGTTCTTGGATGTCTAGCTCAAGGTCCGAATCGGAATCATCGACGGGCGATTCGGCAGCATCTGGAGGATGAAGAGGTCGCGACGACATGCCTCATCGATGCGGTGATCGTATGTGAGGGAGTGATCAAACGATTGTGTGTAGAGGGCGTGGTGGAATAGTCGTCGTGTATATTTTGGTCAGAAGCCTAGAAGTCGTCCGGTTAGTGCCACCGTAGCCTTGTCTTCCATTGTCTCCGGCGCTCTCAGCCACAGATGCCTGGAGGAACACGCGGTGGCTCCACAAGTAAATTGTCACTTTTAAGCATTATTTTAGGAATATATGCATATATATATCTGTCCGAATACGGACATAATTTATGAATTATCAACTTAACGTAAGAATACCTAGCGTACTGGTTATGTGTAAAAGAAACTGAGTCTGTCTGGTCCCCCGGAGACCAACCGGGCCGAGTCGCCAACCAGGTCCTTAAGCCACCTCGTGGGAACAGCAAAAGCGGCAGTAAATAATATGATTCCAGAAAGTCTGCAAAGTTCAAAGTAAACTAAGTATTTGGAGCAGTATACAATATTAGCCTAGATATAAGGAAGAAAGTATCCAGTTATCTCGAAATTTCAGAACAATTCACTCTGTGTTTATCACGACCCCTTTCAGCCTTTCAGCCGCGGGGGGAGGCTCAGAAGGCTATTCTTTGGACTTAGTCACTCAGCCCCCAGCAATGTGGCTTCTTGCCGGCCGTGTACTGCAACGGCGCGACCTTGCTGGTAATCTGGTAATCTGGTAATCCTGCCAACCTCCTATCTCCACGTCTCATTTCCAGAAGATCCAGAAACTTTTCCACTCAAAGAGAGTTGGAGTATGGCTCAAGTTTCCGTCAATACCCTTAATTAATTTGATTGTCCTTTCACGGCAATTGTTGTATTAGTACGTACTTCCCGAGTTGCGCCCCTTCTTTGGACATGTGGCACCTTTTCAACTCTAAACACCATGACGTCCTAACAACATCCAGTATTCCATTCTTTTCCAGGCACATAGCCATCGCGATGCCTTACCAGACGCTGGCAGCATCATGGCACCCTGCCTTGATGCCAAATTCATTAGCAGATGTAATCGAGACGAATGGATCCCCGGTGCTGGGGAAAGGCGCATTACCCGGGGAACAGCAAAGCATCGAACCGTCGAGTACAGAAGCCAGTGCGCCTGTTTTGAATCCGGAAACCTCGAAGGAAGAATCACATATTGCGCCGTTAAAGGAATCGAATACCAAACAATTAGATGAAATCACGACGCATAACGATTTGGACAACCTACGTAATGCGCTTACAACCTCACTATCAAGTCCCGGAGGAGTCGAGTTGGAAGAAGCGTCGGTTAACAATGGCATCGATGTGCCACAACCAGCCGAGGAGGACAAGGCCGAATTCCCCTCAGAGGGACCCAAACACGAAAACAAGCATCTGAGTACCATGTCATTTGCCCGAACGGTTTCCGAGGACGTAAATTGGGGGGAGGATGACGATGTTGATCCGGAATGGAATATCCAAAGAACGGATACCGACCCTTTCAAACTGATGGCCAAATCAGACCGAACGAATTCATTTCCCGCAGTACCACCTATATACAATCCCGCCGAAATCGCATATAATGACGAGCCCCAGGCCCACAGCCAAGTTGAGGCCATTATGAACGAGGTTGAGCACGAACCAAAGGACTTTTTTGGAGACGACACAAATCACGACGAGGACGATTTTTTCAATCAACCATCAGCGCCAGAGCCTGTTCTAGAAGAATCGAAACCCACGGAATCGAATGGTATCGAGAAGGACGCAGCTCCTAGTTACGGACAGTCTTATGGTGGAGATTACAGACAGGATGAGGATCAGGAATCTCAGGCTCGCTTCGAGGAAGGCATCCCATTAGTGCACCCAGAAAGCAGCCCACGCAACGATTATGGAACTCCAGCATTTTTGGACGAGGAGGCAGGCGAGGAGGATGATTTTTTCTCCCAAGTTGCAAAAGCGGATGATTCGTCGAAACAACTGAAATCGGAACCTGGCCCACTGGAGAGAAAATCCACCTTTCAAGTTATGGACTCGATGCATTATCAACCAAACGATCAGTTATCGCCTGCACTTCCTGAGGCACTTGTTGAGAACTCACAAGGTGACCCCGCTGATTTTTTCAATAATCAACCGGAAAACGAAGAAGCCTCTCAGTTAGAGAATGTGGGGGTGGATCTTGCTGAAAAGTGGAAAGCCGCATTGGCTGGTGATGAATTCTTGGATGATGACGATGATGAACTTTTACCCGACGAGGAGACTGAAAACAATACAGCGCTCGATCCAGCTGCGCTATTTGGAAGTGACGATGAGGGATTTTTGGAGGATACTGATGAGCAAAATGGAACTGCAAACACATTTCCATTGGGGAACCAACCTGTTGTAGCTCCCGTTAATGGGCTTACAGTAAGGACTAGCAGCGGTGGGAGTAGATATCTACCAGCAGGCGCAACCACCCAAGAGGTACCTCAACCAAGAAATAATTATGCACCTTCAGGTCCTCTCTTGACGGACCTTTCAAGACCAGCTGCTACGTCAACAATGTCCTCGCCCTATATAGCCGCAACGTCGAGCTTTCCACGTCAGCAGCAATTGCAACCAGAACGACCAGGTGTGCCAAAAGCTCAAAGCTTCGCCAATCAATCCAAAGGAGGTTATTCTTCACCATATGACTTGCCAATGGAAGTTGTCAAGCCTCGCAAAAGGCCGAGTATGCAAAATATTGCCCGTGGAAACAATGCATCTAGTCTAGCACCTGCTGTTCCTCCACCCAGAAGCTCGAGTATGTACGCACAAGCACCACCACCCAGAGCATCGGCAGCCAGTTTGTCACCACCAATAAGTAGCAATGGACCGCATCAGAATCAACAACAGCCGATTCCCGTAGCACACCCACCAAGAACAAGTTCGTCGAATAGTGGTTTCTTCGAGGATTTACCTATGGCTAGTAGGCCCAAACCTGCGCCGAGACACTCTCATGCTGCCCCTGGCTCCACGCCCAATTCTTATGGACCACCTGCAACTTCACAATTTCCACCAAACGCCCTACAACCACCATTTCAACCTTCAACTCAAAACCAACCTCCACCACCTCCAACAGGACTAGTCGCGCCTGAGCGTGTAAGTCCATATGCTGCTCTTCCAACAAATCATGCCCCTCCACCAGCTATTGCCTCGAGATACTCTCCGGCCCCACCTCCGCTACCTCATAGTCAAACTGCTCCTCCTCCAGTTGCTCGTTTCTCACCGGCCCCTCCTCCGCCTATGCCACGCCAACAATCTCAACCATACAACGCTTCCGTTGGTGCACCGTCTCCCCCTGTTCTTCCCCACCAACCTCGAACTTCGAGTCCGCTTGCTCATTTTGAGAGAAACCATGAACCTAGATCTTATGGCGCTGAAGTTGTAAATGATCGACGAAGTAGCTCTTCGGGCTACGAATCTAACCTGAGAACCAACCATCTCCCACCTACCCAAGAAGTAGACGAGAATGAACAGGTTTCGGCTCGAAATTATGGGTCACTGCAATCTCAACCCCAACAACATCCTCCACCACCCATGCGAATGGTTTCCCAAACTCCTCCTCCGCAACAAAACTACGGTCCCAAAAGTAATATATCACCCTCCAAACGAGGGCCATCGAATTACCTTCCTCAGCAACCATCTCAGAATGCCAACTTACCTGCTGGCTTTGTACCACCACAAAGATCCATGACTCAGTCGCCTAGTACCGTTTTCACTGGACCCAGACTTGACATGGCTGGATCTGCTCCATATCAACGACCTGCTTCTGTTGAGGTCCCAACGTCCCCAAGAGCGCAGTATGGATTAAATCAAATTCCCGTGAAGCCTGCTCAGGGACGATCACGGGGGTTTTCTCAAGCCATGAATTATGTCACACCAACTGATGGTCGGGAACATGATCCTTTGCAAAGGTGGAAAGGGTCCCCTGTATTCGTATGGGGTGTTGGTGGAACTATCATGACATCTTTCCCAAAAGATGTTCCTCGATATGGCATGAATCAATCCACACCAACGCTTATTCGAAGCCCCGGCGAGGTTAGAATCCGTAACATTAAAGAAGTGGACCCGCTGCAGGAAAGATTAACTAGTTTCCCTGGGCCACTCAAGGGAAAGTCGAAGAAGAAGGACGTCATAAACTGGCTCACTGCTGGCATTCAGATTCTCGAAGGAAGTGCCTCGTACCTACGAATGGGTGGAAATCTTTCTCATGAAGATAAGCGAACAGAAGAACGCATATTGCTGTGGCAAATCTTGCTAGTATTCATTGAGAACGACGGCACCTTGGAGGGAAATCCTGTTGTCGATAAGGCTGTTCGATCGGTATTGTCACCAGGACTCGACAGCGATCCCACTGATGTTGCCCCACTCTATGCTACTGGTGCCGACCTTTCTGGTATCTCTCACTCCTCGAACTCGGCCACGAGGTCCGACCCCGTGGACCCTGCTGCTGTTGATCAACTCCGCAAACACCTCCTTCGTGGAGAACGGGAAAAGGCCGTTTGGGAGGCCGTTGATAAACGTCTTTGGGCTCATGCTATGCTGATTTCAAACACGGTATCCAAGGAATTGTATAAGCAAGTGGCACAGGAGTTTGTGCAAAAAGAGGTCAAGAATACTGGGGAGAACACGGAGTCTTTGGCCGCATTGTATGAAGTCTTTGCTGGCAATTTCGAAGAAAGCATCGACGAACTTGTTCCACCATCAGCTCGTGCCGGGTTCCAAATGGTCAGCACTTCCAATTCAGCTGGGCCATCCAAGGATGCGATGGATGGTCTTGACAGATGGAGAGAGACTCTTGGGCTCGTGCTAAGTAACAGAAGCATTGACGATGTTCAAGCATTGAAAGCTTTGGGTAAACTTTTATCGGGATACGGCAGAGCTGAAGCAGCACACATATGCTTTTTGTTCGCAAGAAGCGTTTCACTTTTCGGCGGAATTGATGATCCTCTTTCGAACATTGTTCTCGTCGGGTCTGATCACCTGAGACAACCATACGAATTCGACAAGGAAATGGAACCGATACTATTGAGCGAAGTCTTTGAATATGGGATGTCACTTTCTAGTACTGCAAGTGTGGCAGTTTCATATCCACATTTGTCCATCTACAAAGTGCAACACGCCACGATTCTTGCAGAATATGGATATCGCGACAACGCCCTTCAATACTGCGAGTCTATTGCATCATCCATTACCTCTCAGACAAGAAGATCACCTTACCACCATAACCTTTTGATTTCAGCCCTGGACGACCTCAGCAACCGCCTAAAGCAGTCAGCCAAATCAGAAGCTTCTTCTTGGCTTTCAAAACCAAGTATTGACAAGGTGTCCGGTTCTGTTTGGGATAAGTTGAGCAAATTCGTTGCTGGCGATGAGAACGATATACCCGATAATGGAACGAATGCTACGACGGTGGGTGAAATTGGGCCTTTCTCTAGAATTGCTGGCGGTACTCCCACAATAAGCCGATCCCCATCTAACGCTGAACTTTATGGAAGCTACAATGGTGGATTGGGAATCAACGGTACAGTCACGGCCGCACCAGCAACCAAGGTCAGTTCAAGATATGCCCCGGGACGAGCGTATACACCGGACCCTCCTCGAAGTGGCTCATTGGCCTCACAGCCTCGCACTTCAATGGAAGAGAGATCTTCTGGTGAATATCAGCGAAGATCAGGCGAGCATCAGCGTTATGAGCCGCAACGCAACACGTCCGATTACCGGCCAGGTTCCCAGTCTGCGATGAACAACTATAGCCCAAATTCTCAACTCGTTGTGAATAGCTATATGCCTGTGGCACAACAAGACACACCCCAGTCTTCATACACGCCCTTTGGGTCCAATGATTCACCATACTCTGCCCAACTTACCACTCCTGTAACAGAGCAGGGACAAAACATGTTCTCCTCCCCACAACCACTGAACAACTTTGATGGGAATCAAATGTTGGCACCATACACACCACCTGAACCTTCATATGGCGAACAGCAGTCATCTGGCTACGAACCACCCAACGGTGGCTATGAACCTCCTAGCAGCAGTTATACCCCATATGAGCCAACCGATGAACCTGACTCTCCAGTGGAAGCCAAGCCAAAGAAAAAATCATTCATGGATGATGACTTCGACGATGGCATGAACAATGACAGCTCCGCCCCACGAGAAAAGACAAAGGCAGAGAAGGACCGGGAAGCAGACGAAGCTTTCCGGAAGGCCGCTGAGGCAGATGGTAAGCTCCTCTTCCTTCCACCCACCTCTCTAACAAGGCTAACGTTCTCACAGCGGCAAAAGCAGCAGCCGCACCGGCAAAGAAGGGATGGGGACTAGGTGGATGGTTCGGAGGTGGTAAGAAAGAACCCGCCGATACGCCTGCGCAGTCGAATAAACCTATCCGGGCGAAACTTGGGGAGGCTAGTAGCTTTTATTATGATCCTGATTTGAAGAGGTGGGTCAACAAAAAAGGTGGTGATACCGCTCCCACACCCTCCGCAACCCCTCCTCCGCCTAAAGCAGGACCGCCTAGAACCGCAAGTGGACCGCCCAACTCTGGTCCAACCTCGACACCACGCGCGCCTCCGCCTGCTATGCGTGCGGTTTCCGATGCTGGAAAAGTCCCGAGTCCGCTGTCACAGGAAGATGGACCTTCGTCCGAGGGCGGTGCTCCTGCTTTGGCACCCCCGGGCTTTGCTCCTATGAGCAGGAGTGTGAGTAACAGTAGTGCTGGACGGCCGCCGAGTGCGCCCCCGTCTAGACCAGGGACTAGTATGAGTAATGCTAGTAGTATTGATGATCTTATGGCGTTGCCGGCGGGGGGACGGAAGGGGACGGCGAAGAAGAAGAAGGGGAGGGGATATATTGATGTTATGGGGGAGAAGCCCGCTTCGTGAGTGGGGAGGAGGAACTGTTTTCGTGATTTAGAATGGAGAAACCTTCTTCGTGATTCCCAGGGGGAGGATTTCGTGATGAGAGATGAGCGGATGTGTGGATGAGAGATGAGGGATGAGGGCGTGGTGGTTTTAGGATGAACTTGGACGAGGATAGATTTGTGTGATGGGAGTGGGTGGATGGTGGTGTATTATAGGATGGATGGATGGATGGAAGGGAAGCTTCGGGGGGTATAACATTCCCTGCTGGTCACCATGGAGCTTTGCTGTGTTCTCGTTGTTTGGTGGTGCTTTTATTGTAATTTATACCACTTAATACAATCTTTCTGCTGGCTTCTCTTTTATGTTGATGGGGGTGTTTTGGCTGTTAGGTTGATTGGTGATTGTGAATGAGTGATTTGTTCTGTATTTCATGTTTTTCTTGGTGGAGGTAGGGGGTGCTGGGGTTTTTTGATGACGAGGGCTGGGAGAAGTGGATGTGAGGCTTGAACTGTGGCACTGAGTTCTCGCGAGTCGCTTGAACGTGGTGTGGTGTGGTGGCGGGTAGATTGATGTGGTGTGAGGAGTGATGGAACGGGATTCAGTACCTAGACTTAGTATACCTCTACTCATGAGAGGAAGATACTTCCTTGGAAAATTATACTTATTTGAGGGTATACCCTCGTGAGTTTCTCAGGGTGTTTTAAGGGTGTAAAGCTTCGTATAACTTATAGCACCTTCATCTCTTCCTATATACAGAAATTCGTTAACTAGGTCCACTTCTCTTAAATTTCTCTTGACATTATTTTGAGAGCACCTACTTTCCCGCTTGTTATAGGAAACCTTGGACAATGAAAACCCTATTGTTCCCGAAGATCTGACCTCGGGGAATGTAAACCTTGACTGGTTGATTCTTCTAGTTTGTTCTAAAGTTTAAAGTTTAGAATCAAATACGTGATTATATGGGATCTATGAGGGTAAGGGGCATATGAAGTATTCGTAGAACTTCGCTTACCTCGATTCTGCGAATAGGTACAGTTTGTGAGGGTTCGAGTTATATGATTATTTCGATTTGAACAGGTATACTATAGAGTTTAAGCGGTTGAGGTAAATTTATATTTAGTGTTCCCTTTCCTATTCTAGAGGAGTTGGGAGAATTCGAGGGGGAAGTGCTGTGGGCTGTGAATATGCGTTATCGGTAATGTTTTTGATGGAAAGAGTAGGAGGGTATTTCTGCAACGCTTTGGGCTATTTGAGTAGGTCTGAGAGATGTGTATGAATTTGCAAGCTTGGGTAGAATTCTAATTTTGGAAGGTAGAGTACGTGGAGTTTTTGTTCAGTGGAGGGTTGGGGGTGAGGGGTCTTGTTGGGATTGTTACTTAAACTCCTTACTTGAGGGACGTTGAAAGCTGGGAGCATATTTGTCCCTTTTTCAAGAAGAGAAATCTGTATCTTATGCGTTGGTGATGGGCTGCTGGGAGTTGGGCTGAGAATTGAGATGTAAAAACGTCTTTCACAGGAGGGCTAGTTTCTCTCTCTAATTGCGACCTTGCGTTACAACTTAGGTGCTCATGGTAAAACATAATCCCATTTATTATTGTATACCATGTTCTTAGAACTTTTCATTCCACAGGGGCTGGAAAACAGTATCCCTTCCGAGTTCGATATAACATTTGCCTGACAGTGGCCATATTTTGAGGCTCAATTACTTAGAAGTGAGTACATAGAGGGCAGTTAAGGTCCTTGTGCCTTGTTAATTGGCATTTGCATTGATAGTACAAATAGTATTTCTACTTCACTTTCAGTATACATCCTGTAGATGGTATATCGAACTTGGAAGGGATAGGAAGGTATTGCTACTTTCCCGCTATCTTCTCCTGTAACTGGAAGGGCTTTCGAAAATTTAAACTCGGTTCTAGCAGCTACAACTGTAAGAGTGAATTATCTATAATTGCCAGTCACCCAGTTTTTTCAAAGAAGTAAGAAAAGTGACACTTTTAAACCACATATATTTTGCGAGCGGGAAGATAGAAAAGAAAATGTAGGAGCTTTTGTTTTAATTGTATCAATCTGAAAGCTCGCCGTCACTTTTCTGCTCGTTAGGTGCCAGTGTATTTGCTACTTGTATTCACCGAGGTGCAAATGCTACGTACTAAGGCTCGCGGTGGACAGTAAAAGTGGCGGGAGTTGACACGTGCATCAAAAATTATCACAGGTATAGCACAACATAAATACAGTCGCAAAAACATAAAAAAAACATTACTCGAAACGGGTAGAGCTGTTTATCAATTCTGCAAACTTTGAGAGGATTTGAAAATGTCTTTGTTGTGTTATTCTAACTTGAACCAAAAGCTGATTTTCTATCTCCCGCCACTTTACCATCCACCGCGAGTATGGCTTAGACTTGGTAATTCGCTTAGCTAGCGTCTGCTAGTGTCTTTCTTTACCTATAAGTATCCGCCCACCTCGCATAGGAAAACCCTTTGACCATCGACAGACATATCGTGCAGCAGAAGACAAGACACCTAACACGCCATGTCGAAACTCACTCCCATCATCCGCTTCCTCAAGTTCCTCTTGGAGACACTCCCGTGCTTTATTCTGTTCACCCTAGTAGTTCTGTGGTACATTATCTTCCCACCACCACGGGAGTACTTCAACCAACTCCTCCCACCTAATTTTGCTGTCGTTGCCTGTATAGGCCTCCTCCTCTACTATGAGCGTCACACTACATCGAACCGATTAAACTTCTTCCACTACCCTACTCACCTGGAGAAGAGGCTCCTCACCTTGATACGAGTCTCGATATTGGCTGTTTCGACAAGTTTCAACTCTTTCGGCTTCACAATCACAGCTGGCATTAATTTGAAGGACCCTGAAAATAATATTCACAAGGACGATGGGAGAATTAATGTTGTGTTGCTTATCTTCCTCATCTTTAATTTGGTTGTATATCTTTAGTATGCAATTGGCTTGCGATTCACGTTCTTGATTCGGCTTGGAAAGCATTCTGCGCTGAGAAGAAGGCGGTTGAGGAGCATGGTTGTGATCACGGACTGGAAGAAGGAAGAGAAAGAAACAGGGGGGGAGAAAATATTGAGGGCTGAAGAAGGATATGCTTTTAGGGAACTCTTAAAAACGTGGGAAAAACTGGATCATTGGTTTGGCTGTGCAAAATGGTTATTGGGAGGAAAGAGCAGTACAAACTCCAAGTGTTCACGTTAATGGATTCGCATACTGCCTAAGCATTCTTTTTCTTCTGCCATCTATGATGCGATGTCGTGATCTCTAAATACATCTCTCTTATCTTCATTATTAAATCTACGTCTCAATTCTTCCAAACTCTCTTGTCGGAGTTGGGGACGTTCCTCTCCGGTCCGTCCCACAGCCCCTTCCCTTGAGAGGAAACAAATCAGGAACAATTTGTATTATTGACCTAAATTTTTGAAACAACCCCCCTTCAGTAATGGTAATAAAAAGTTTCCGAATCCACCTATTAAAGCTGGCATAAAGAATATCATCAATATTGCGTGGGCTGAATAAGTAGACTGATTATCATTGTTTTTATTGTCGGGAGCAGCTGCATTTATATACACTCTATTGTAATATTCCTGAATAAGAACTTTGGTAGGCTTTGTTCAAGAAGACCTACAACTTTCTCAATAATCCACGAAGACGATGTACGCTAGTTACCTTTTTGGTTTTTGGTTAGAAATATTGTAGTTCAAGGATTACTAGAGCGACGATTATAATACTTCAAGGTTAGCACTGTTGTGTTTATCTCTATTAAGCGATTGTTCCTTACGGAATGCCCTCGGTTTCTCATACGGGATTCTTACTAGCCAGTATCTACAACAATTTGAAATGACATCATAACCTTACATTAAGGGGAATAGAAAGTATTGTATTGTTAAGAAGGTGTTTGAATCTTTGCCGTAGATGATTTATATGTCTACCTATTATACTGCCCGGGGGGCGAGCGAATGTAGGATTCACCAAGGACTTGCGGCTTAGACTCACGTGGGACTCATAACTAGCGTCTACTTGCACATTTGGCAGTCCATAAGTAGCAGCCCTTGCTTTTACTGCACGTAAAATCTCTTACCATCTAAAGAACAACTGCAGACACGAGACATCAACACACCATGTCTCAACCAAAATCTTCTACCGTTCGTTTCCTCTCATATCTTCTCTTAGAAATCCTAACCCAAATCATCATCCTAGGTGAGTGTTCACTATCTTCCTTTCCCTTCTCCCGGCGTGTTTCTAGAGGGTAGTGATACTGTTTCCACTTCTTGCCCTTCTTGCGACCATTCTCTCCAACGTACCTCCTTCTAGAAATAGCAATACTAACTCCAAGCCCATCCACAACCATCACCATCGCAGCGTGTGTAATCGTCGCCTTCCAGGACATAATAGCAGCACTTATGGCTTGCTTCGGTCTTCAAATCTTGATCTTCAGCTTCGCAACTGTTGGCGTCCTTCATCACTACACGGAAAGTCCCACATCGGACAAACTGCATTTCTTCAAGTACACTCCATACTACTATCGGCCTGTCACCCTCACTCGAGCTCTGCCTTGCGCTTCCGCGTATATCGTGGATCTTTTATGTTTCGTGATCTCGGTCCATATCTTGCTTTGGACGGAAACGAAGGGGGTTGAAATTGCTTGGAGGAGTGATTGGGAAATGATTCTTGTAACTGGCATAGTGGTGGGACTCGAATTGTTGGCAATATTTGTTCTTTGGTCTCTCTCGCGCCATTATAGAGCTCTTGCTAAGATTCGGGAACCATTTGACTCGGAGGAGTGAAACGAGAAGGAAAAGATGAAGGGGAGGGAGACGGACAAGGAGGGTGGGAACTTGAGGAGTAAGTGAGACGGAGATAAATTCCAGGGTATCTTCCTGGACAAATCCTGAAAGCGGAGGAAAATTCGGATCATTGGTTTGGGCATGCAAGTTTGGTGACGGTCGGAGAAAATAGTAGTACAGCCATTAAGCATTCACTTAAAGGAGATGTCGCCAGACTCTCTATGTTTATTTTTCTATTTAGTTTCCGCCTGTGATAGGATTCCTAGATCTACGTAACTTCTCTTCAAGGCGGACTCAATATCCACTCTGTAGTACTGCTGTTGTAAAGCGGGAGAGGCTGCGGGTAACAACCCAGCAATAGATTTTCTTTGTAAATATCTCTCTGTAGATTATGCTAACGAGCTTGAAGATAATGAACTCCCTGGTTTTGAATTGCTCCTATGCTCCTTAACAGTTCAGGTAGCCGTGGCAGATATATTGTTGAAATTGCGGCAATGATGTTTCTGAGCGACCTAGGATAATTACGCCTCTCTGAAACCTATAGTAAGTCTTCTATCTCATCCATGACTTTGAATCTAAAAGGCATGCTTTATTAAATACCCACGACTACAGATACGAGAAGCCGCTTCGCGGATTCAACTTCTCCTGTCCAGCTCGCTGCCCCGGACACGACTAGCTACAAGACGTACAATTCACGATATCTCCTTCACCTTTTCTATGAATACCATCAACTATGACTTTTGCTCTGGTGATATGTCTGTTAAATTGACATGAGTATTTGGATTTAGATTCACGAAGAGCAAGTACCTTGGTAGCTCATGGCCAAGCAGACACGTGACAGCCTCACCTCACATTGTGGCGTAAACCTGCCTTGCTGCTTAGCTAGCGCCTGCTAGCGTCCCTCGTAGTCTATAAGTATCTGCTTCTGCTTAGCTACAACGTCAAGCTTACCATCGTGCAATAGAAGACAAAACATCAACACGAAATGTCTAAACAACCCATCATCTTCGGGGATGCCCAGGAATGGAAAATCATATTCTCGGAACACGAATTACAGCTCGTCCTCTCTGCTGTACCTTTGCTGGATTTGGCCATCTTCATTGTGCCTTTGGCATTCAACTTCAACCTAGCACCAACAACCATTTCGCTCGCGATCCCCTGGGTCATTCCACTGATAATTACTACAACGCTTAGTATCGCACACCTCATCTACTTTGCGAACTATCCAGAATCGGACCGACTGAACAAATTGAATTACACTCCACGGGCCAAAAGAGTCGTCACCCTGCTACGACTCGCACTATGTGCAGGATCACTTTGCTTTACGACTATGTGTTTCCAAGTCATGACTTGGAACCTACTTCCGATAGAATTTCTCATGGATGGAAAGGAGGAAGAGTGGAATGTGAACAAAAACCTCCTGATTGCAACTTTGCCGTTCTTTTTCGTCGACGTTTTGGCTGTCGCGATGATTGGTTACTGTACATTTTCTGCGAGGCCTGTCTGCCACGAGGCAAAAAAGCATGGAGACGAGTGGATATTGGATGAGGAGGAGTGAAAGGGCGAAAAGAAGGATGGAACTTTGATTGCGGAGGGTGAGTAGAAAGGCAAATTTTCATGTGAAGTTTAGGATTCTTGGCTAAGGGACATGAACGGCCTCTGCTTGGGGATGTGATAGGGAACTCTTGAAAGTGTGGGAAGGATAGTGAGGTTACGAAATTGATCACGGCTGGGGGAAAGAGTAGTACTATCTATCCCAAATTGTATTCACTGGAACGGTTCACCAAATACAACCTCGTCTGACTGATCCCTTCTGTTGCATTTTAATTCTATAATTGTGTTTTTTTGGTCAAAGAGTGAAGATACCTAGGATTCCAGATTAAATCTGCCGGCGAATGTTGAGTATGCCGGCACGGCGAAATACGAGACGAAGTTATTGACGAGACTTGCTGGTCTTAATTCTTTTTTTCATCTTTTACCAGCGCGTAGTGTTTAAGTGCAAGTTCTTTTCCAACCCAAGTGCGGGGTTGATGATGAGCGACAGAGTTTGGTGGACACCAAGATCTCGACAGACGAGGCTTTGTAGAAGAAGCTACTCGAGCCAAGGTGTATGTCGAGCCCGAAGCTCCCCCACCAATCCCCTCGCTTAACCTCCTCCCCGGCGCAATGCGGGTGGTCTAGAGTTTTGCTGATATTTTGGAGGATTTTTGGTGTTATGGTTGTCGCGGGTGAAAGGTGAGGGGGGTGACGTATGTTTTGAAATGAGACGCGAGAGGTACTCTTGCGAAGCCCAGCAGAGGGAGGCTGTTCCACGATCAGAAGTCGGAAGTATCGTTTAGTATTTCTTTCCTAGTAGCATTTGAGACAACGGGGGCTCTCAATTATTGTCTTGGAATTCTTGTGAAACGAGCATATTAAGCTACCTATACTTGCAGTCGCAGGTTAGTTTGCACCCATAAGCCGCGCGGCTCGTGATGGCTGCTTTGATTTTTGCGGAGAAATGGTTGTATTGATTCTATAAAGTCCCAACTAAACAAGTTCTCCAATTTCGATAGTTTCCATGAACACTTGAGTCCCTTGTCGAAATGCAGCCTAAATCCACGAGCTGCTCTCTGGCATACATCAGCACTTGTACATCCATTGAGAAAAACAAATATCTTCTCAATTTCCCAATTCAATATACACGTTCGCCCACATATGTGCACGCAGTTTTCAAGGAAATAAGCCCCACACGTCCAACCCCAATCCCGCTAGAACCGCATTGTGCCTTTTCGCATGTGAAGATGGCTTATAAACCCGACCTAAGGAGCATTACTTTATCGTAAGTGGAAAAGGTCACTTCGGGAACTGACGATGCGGCATAAGCTGGTCTGAAGAAGTGGCGTGTCATTACTTCCATAAACCTTTCACTCCGGTATTCAGGTATGGCGTTTACTCCTGGTAAATCGTCGGTTTCATTACCATCAACCACGAGCTCCAACTTCTTGAGATTAGTGAAAGGATGATGTGTGACGAATCTTTGTAGTGTTTGACGTTGTAAAGCCGCTTCTCCACCCTTCTTCCACGTGTCGAACAACCTTAGGAGGACGGCATCGGGTTCCGTTTCGTCATCAACTTCGATGAAAAACTGAAGGGATTCAACCAAGTGAATTGTAGTTACAACGATCTTTTCGATGCCGCACCGGAGTCTGTCTTCAAAACATGTCCATTTGATGGCAAGGGTGTCGATATCGGCTTTGAAGTAAAGCTTGCCTGGAACGAGTTTAGAGCCTTCGAAGAGGGGATGGATGCCGTGGCAGAGTTGAGCGATCTTGCTGGATTCTTTGCAGACTTTGAGGGAGAAAGTTAATAAGCGGTGCCGGATGTTTCGATTGGCCTTCATTGGTTCTTGTGCCCAAGATACCCTATAACCAAAATAGAGCATCTCGTAGAAATTATCGGCAGCCCATTTGACTCTAATGACTTGCGGTGTGATGTCGCTGAGTTTATCCATGATAGCGAAGTGCCATATCTTTTGGCGGACCTCAGGTGGGAAGTTTGAGAATTCGTGGAAGGTGGCGTTGGCCTGGACAAAATTCTTTAGAACGAGATCGCTCATCGTTGTCCATAAATTTAATACTGGTAACTCGTTCTCTTTTGCTCTTTCGGTGTGGAAGTGGGTGATACTCTCTTGCTCAGCGTAATCCGGTGCGTCCGTATTGTAGAGATCGTAGATTGTGTCTTTAATCTCCAGGACTTCCTCGCACTAACCAAGTCGTGCAGCTATCATCTTTCTCCTATATAACTCGGCGACTCGGTTGCGTTCTTGTCGTTTGAGAATTGCGTCCGACTATGATAGTCAGTACCATCCACCACAAGGTCCGTTTGCTAACATACCATATTGAAGGCGATGGACAAGAAGGCAAGATCAGATTGATGTTGTCGTTCAAGGTTGCAATCTTATGCTCGTAGCGTGCGAATTTGGGGGTCTCGTCTCTCTCGACGCGATAACTGATGGCTTTCTCAACAGTCGCTTACGAAGATGAACTTTTACAAATGCGGCTCCAAATCCCTGATTAACGTTCTATTTGTAAGTTTATGCCCTGCGTTAGCTCGGCACTAATTCGCACTAGTGGAATTCACTCCCTCGTATGTGAGTCTCGTTTGAGGTAACCCGTGTTATTTGAAGTACAACCCTATTGTAAAAACCATAACGATACCATTCCATTCAAATACCTTTCTCCCCCTCAACAACCAACTTCTTAACCCAATCAATTCCATCCTTCAACCAAGTCTGCATACAAGGCCTCATCCCCTCCATCTCCAAACATTTCTTATCCAATGATCCAAGCGTAATATCACAACGAGTAATCTCTCTCTCAAGTCCCGGTTCCTCCGAACAATCATACGTCAAATGTGTCCCACACTTTCCACAAAATGCCCTTGAAACATATTCCGAACTCTTGAAGTTGGCTAAATAGGTCGTCTCATACAGTTCCTTGTCACCCTTCAATACCTCCTCAATGGTTGGTTTGATTCGAGAGCTATTTTCTGGTGATTTTGGATGGAGCGAGAATTGGATCCAAGATGTTGGACAGATGATCCATGCTTGTACCAAGCTTGCTGCAACTCGTCGACAGGAGTCGCAATGGTCTAGGGAGACTAGCGGGAAGTAGTTTGAAGTTTCGGTTTGGGGACCAAAGTTGGGTGAAGGATGCGCAGCAAGCTGGCATCGGAGCTCAAGGGTGGAGGTAGACATTAGATAGCGGATTAGTGCGGAGGATATCAAGTCAGTGGTTGCAGAAGAGGTATTTAGTAGACCCGTCACTTTGAGATGATATTGATAGATTTGA
>LLCD01000040.1:0-34134 GCA_001414355.1 Hymenoscyphus salicellus
GAGCATAGCTGATTTTGCTTGGAGCAGTTTAGAAAGGACCTCTCCCTTGCGACGGTATACTTGATTCGGAGAAGTGCATTGGTCCTATCCAGGCGCCAGTTGGTGTATTTATTTTCAACTCAAGCTTCGGGTCGAACTGTCTATCGTTGCGCCTGGATCTCATAAGTTGAAGTAGTCAACCTCTCTTTATTCGATTTTCCCAAAGCTTTCGAAGAATACAAGTTTTGAGTAGGAGAAAGTCTCGTGATGTATCCAGGGTACTACCTCGAGAGTTTCCGGTTCAAAATCATGACTGGCAAGGGCAAGTTTCCTTCCAGAAAAATAAGTTCTCTACGGACTATCTCAATTCAATACAACCTCCCATTCTTAAGTCTCGATTTTGCTCCTTTTGTTCAGAGATCACGATCTATAACAACCCCAAAAGGCTAGCGCGGAATGTCAGCAGCACCCAACTGCGCCGCTCCACTCTTTCTTCAGTTATACTTCCTCATCAGCACCTCCCAATTAAGAAGTAATATCCCAGAGGAAGAACTATCAGAGAATGAACATCCCCAAAGCAGCAGAAACCGAAACTCGAAATCGAGCTTCAAAAAGAAGGGTTGTCACCTCATGTTCCGAATGTAATCGTAGAAAACAACGTGTAAGTCCTATTTGTCATACCGGTACTTCATCACGTATTACACCTCATTTCAATTTATCTCACCGCTTTCCTAAGCTAATCTTCAATACAGTGCGATCGAGATTGGCCCTGCAATCGCTGTCTCAGCCGTCGAGTTGGCCACCTTTGCCGATATGAAGGAAACCAACAAGATAGAAAAGTTTATAAGAAGACATCCCCAGCGGTACAAGATCCCAGTCACGACAAAGAGAGAGAGGAATCTCCGAAGTCGATAGAGGAGGTGGAACTTACGGACGAGAATATCCTTAACGCAATCGGGTCCATGGAAATGACAATGGGTAAATTATTGTGAGCATATTCCTCCCTTGCTCGTACTGAGTGCAGCTAATAGAAGCTAGAATTCAAGAACAATGCACTGGAAAACATCATCCTAAACCTGGAATCCGAACCGTTGATCCTCGGAGATCTCGGGGTGAGGTCTTGAAACATTTTCCAAAACGAAAGGTTGTTGATTTCCTCATTCGATTCTTTATTGAGGAGGTGAACTGGATATACGAGTTAGTGTTTGCTCAAACCTTCACGGAAGAATACAGGAATTGGTGGCTCCTACCAGATTACCAAAAAGACCACGATTTTCAATTCGGAATCCTCATTCTTAGATTTTGCTTGAACAGTATTCATTGTTTGCCACATGCCGAATATCCTACTGCAGATATCATAGATATGCCTTTGGATATTCTGGAGAAGGAATGTGACGAAGCGGCACTTCTTTTGGATTCTTATAAACCGAAACCGGCGTCGTTACTTAGGATCAGAGCTCTTGTTTCGTATATGATATTTCTGAGCAACAATGGCAACACCATGGAGAGCTGCAAAGCATTTGGTGAAGCTGTGGAAGTAGCACATAGTATTGCCCTTTTTAGGGAGGAGTCATGGGTATGTCTAACGGAATTTGAGAAGGAGGAAAGACGGAAGGTCTTTTGGTTTCTTTATATGTGGGATAGGTAACTAGATATTTTTTTGAAGCTATATTTGTACATATACTGACTTTGTATTACAGAACTGCATGCACATATCTTGGACGTTGGCCACTTATCCCGGAAGAATATACTGATATCAAAATCCCCTCCGAAACGCCCTATCTTCCCGACACCAATAAATCATGTCCAACACCCATGACCGACGTAATCTTCCACATCAAAATATGTCAGTTCCTGCAATCTTTCATCAGCGCACCAGGCAAAAAGGGACAACGGCAAGACCCTGAATTCATAGCCTCAGTTATGAAAAGATTTCAAACGGAAATTATCGATATCCTCCCTTCCCAATACAAGTTGGAAACCCCAGATACGAGTTGGGAAGCCACGTTTCCGAAATTGAAATTGAAACGCATTGGTCTTGCTGCTTGTGTTCACGGAGGCGTTGCAACTTTACATCGCGCTTTTGTAGGTCTCACGGTATCTGGGACGTCAAGTCTAGAAAACGAGGCAAATAAGTCGAACTTTGCAGCTGCAGTCGCAAGTCGAAATACACTTATCCGCGCATGTATAAAAGCCATGACTGCTATTACCGAGCTTCATAAACTCATGGGAGGCGGACCACAACAATATTTCTACATACCATTTGTAATGATCGAGTACTCGACTATTGTGGGGATGTGTGCTGCGTCGGATCTCATAGCGATGAAGGATTCCAGGAATACACCTATGACGGATGTGAATTTGCGGAATGAGTGCATTACTTCTTTTGGGGGGGCAGTGGACTTGATTGAACTTCTTGCTCAGAGATCACCGGTTGCGGAACGGGGGGTTGATATGCTGAGGAAGTTGAACAATAAGATTATGGCTGGACAAAAGCATTTTTTGGCTATGGAAAGTCTACCGCCGCCGGATTCCGTGGAAGCCGCGGAGGAAAATGGGACGGAAAATCTACCAACCCTTGCCCTGGAGCCCAATTTTGCTCAATTTGATCTAGATTTCAATGTTGATATCCAGACTCGATATAATCCCGAGCAGGATTTGGAGAAACTTGACCAAAAGATATTGATGGATGGTGGGTGGGATTCCACAGTTTATGAGGGAAATGAAGATATGGGAATGGGTTATGCTTGGTACTTTGATGATAATTTGGTCAATGATTTTCAGGAATCTGAGGCTTTGGATTTTGGAGAATTTACATCGTAGACTATGAGACGGTGTTGGTTTAGGTGGGGGAGTGTAAACATATTCGTTGCCTTGTAGTAAATCGTACCTGCCTACTTATTGTTCTAGATGGGTAATTCAAAGCAATTACCCTAGATAATTAGAACAACAAAATATTGTCCTAGATGTTTAGAACATTCAAGTATCATTGTTCTAAAGTCTTTAGGGTAATGATAAAACTACTAAGAAACTTTGGAGCAACAGGAGATGTTTACTTTACTTGATGATGGTTGCCAAACAACAACGAAAGGCAAAATATATGTAGCTCAATATGGAAGAACTCATTTCCATTTACGGATTTTCAATTTAAAAAGGAAGTACGTGCACGATCCGAGGACCGAAGTCCTGACTCTTCACCTGTGAATGCCCTCACCTCTCGTTTTCTTGAACAACAAAACAACTCTTGTTCAGCCGAGGCAATTCTAAAATGTGGAGCTAAACTGAAATGAGAACAAATCACTACCACGTGATTGGTTGGCCAATGAGCGCCGTCACATGCGCTGTCGACGCTTGTCGTACCCCATAGTAATCTCCCAGGCTTGGTGCTCGTAGCCCCTTTCAGCAAAACCAGCAAAGTTCAATTGTTTCCCTCATCAACGTCCTTTTCAAACACAAACACGTTGTGCACCTTTTTTCTCGTCTGATCAGCTTCATTGTTGATCCGTCGACCGTTTCTCGTCACTCCTTCTCGAGCTCTTCTTCACATATTTCGGTTTTAATTGTACACATTATTCTTTTCCCCTCTTGCGCAAAGTAGCCGTACTCGCGCTTGTCGAGTCGCACAGTGTTGGTTGCTGCTTCCAGCTTTTCCGAAGGCGCGTCACTCTTCGCAGTTGCGACTTGCTCTCTGTTCTCCCCGGTCACAACATCGTCCTCTGCGACTTGCGAATTCCTCTGCAACGCCATCATGTCTTCCGCCAACGCTGACATCTTCAAATCGATTCCTCTGCCGAGTCTCGAGCGTCCATTTGGTGTACAATTATGGCCCCTTTTCGATAAGGCCTTCACGGCCGTGAAGGGCTACCATCCCCAAGATTTCGATTTCCAACCTCAAGTGACTCCAATGTCAACCTTGAAAGAAACGGCCATCACGATTTTCACATACTACGTTATAATTTTCGGGGGGAGAGAATTGATGAAGAATCGAGCAGCATTCAAATTGAATGTGCCATTCATGATCCACAACTTCTATCTTACCAGCATCAGCGCAATTCTACTTGCACTCTTCATTGAGCAGCTTGTTCCGACTCTTGCGACCCATGGCCTCTTCTACACCATCTGCGACGTTAAGGGTGGATGGACTCCTCCTTTGGTCATTCTCTACTACGTAAGCTGGTTCTGCTGAGAATCGGAAGGGATTTTTGTGCTAATATCTCCCAGCTCAACTACCTCACCAAGTACCTCGAATTGATTGATACAGTGTTCCTTGTCTTGAAGAAGAAGCCATTGAGTATGCGCACCCTTGAGAATACTGCCAAAAGATAATTGCTAACATATCCGCAGCCTTCCTCCACTGTTACCATCACGGTGCCACGGCCGCCCTATGCTATACACAATTGATTGGTTTGACATCGGTTTCATGGGTTCCTATCACATTGAACTTGATGGTTCACGTTGTTATGTACTGGTACTACTTCCAGAGCGCGCGTGGAATCCGCATCTGGTGGAAGGAGTGGATCACCCGTCTCCAAATCATCCAGTTCGTCATTGATCTTGGTAAGACCGACTCCTGCATTCCATCGAATTTCAGCTACTAACCACTAATCTAGTGTTCGTCTACTTTGCGTCATACACCTACTTTACCTCGACTTACTTCCAATGGATGCCAAATGCGGGTAACTGCGCTGGAGAGGAATTCGCCGCTTTCGCTGGAATGGGAATAATTAGCTCCTACTTGGTCTTGTTCATCTCATTCTACTTTGCTACCTACAAGAAGGATGGAAAGCGTCCTACTGGCCGCAAAGCCGCTCGCTCTTTGGTCGATGCCAAACTCCCAGATGTTACCGCAATCCTCGATACCAAGCCAACGCCATCGAAGAAGAACGGATCTGCTACCACCACCGCTACCCCAAGCCCAAGAGTTACTCGATCACGCAAGGCCTAAGTCTAACCACGACAACTCGAGTTTTAGCCGAGATGATTTTTGAGCCTCAGAAGCTGAAATTCGGCGACGCCGCAAAACTCTGATAATGAATGAAATGCGCTGGTTGGAGGGGGTTGGGCTCTACCCCTATTGAATCTGCCTGGAGATAGATTATGTGCCTAATTCTCTGTACAATGGAAAAGATAAATGCGTTTTTTGTTTTTGGCTTTTGCTTCATGGACCGGGGACTGGGCACATGGGGCTTGTGTACTTTTGTCCCCTTTTCTTCATCTGATTCTGGGCGTTTTCTAGAAGAACAAGATAATGTTGACAGATTAAGAAGCATGGAATAGGCGCGGGGACAAAATGGAGCTATTTTATATCTTTTTTGTTTGTTTGTTTGCAATGGCTTTCGCAACACTTTTTCTTTTGTCAATACAAACGCTGTGCATGGTGGATAGGGGGCGTGTTGGGCGGGGATGGCCTGGAGTGATGGTCCTTGGGATATCGTGTGTGATAGATGGGTGGGGGTTTAATAGAGGTTATACTTAAATGCTTGAATGCGTGCTATGCCTTTCGTGATTCTGTTAGTGATGAGCTTTGGGGACTGTTGGATGTGTTTGCTGTTCTCTATTTAAGGTTGTCGAGTGACACATGTCAATCATTGTACAAGTAAAGATGACAGGTAACATCTTTCTAAACTGCCAGAACTTGGATTAAGTGGAGAGAGGTAGAGTCTCAGACACGATGCAGAGTATATAGATTCATAGGAGAAAGCCCATATACCTAGTGAACTAAACCTACATAACTATAAATTGCTATTCAAAAGTACAAAGCTATTATTCACATATCTATTTCTGTAAAAGGAGCTTTGGTTTGTTCGCTTGGAAAGAAGTGGTACCAACTCTGAATCCCTGCTCGCGTGTCATCGATGGCTGAGGCTCAGCTCCCGTCTCTCCTGCCGAACGTGTTTCGTAGTTGAGTCCGACAAAGAAGCCAAATAACAAACCTCTATTGCATCTCGAAAAATACGCCCCATCAAAAACCCATCGTACCTCCATCGAGTACCGAATATCCAGCTGCATAATTGTTGAACGCCATCCAACTTTGATGCGCTACCATCTGAACACCTCGCCATCATGAGGCTGCAGTGGCGGAACCTGCTCTTGTCCAGCACGCTCCTGGGAGCTGCTTGGGCAAAGAAAGATGCCCCCGCGGTCAAGCAAACGGCTTTCGATTTTGTACCATACAATGTAAACTATTTCGAAGATTCCGATGTCATCCTTTTCATCAATGCCGTCGAATTGAACGCCTATCGATCAGACGACGCTGGTGCAACATGGGCAGTAGTGGACGATGTTCCCAAGGGAAAGCTGATGGAGCTGATAATGCACCCATTCGATCCCAAGAGGGCATATATTATTACGAACGAGAAGACTCACTGGTTGACCCAGGACCGGGGCAAGTCCTGGGAGAAGTTCTCGGTGGATTCGGTGGCCAGCATATTCCAGGCCCAGGCTTTGACTTTCCACGCTGGTGACCCGAATAGAATCATTTATAATGGAATGGATTGTACCGGCATATTCTGCGACGAATTGGTAAGTTGGCATAACCGGCAGAACTTTATAGGCCAGTAACTAACACCCATATCATAGACTTATTATACCACAAATGGATTCGCGAAAACCAACCATCTGCGATCGGATACTATGGGTTGCCACTGGGCAAAATCATCCCCCGAATTCACAACTGGCGATGACGATACAGATGCCCGCAGAATTTTGTGTATTGCAAGGGGCAAATTCTCCCCATGGAGCAAGGACTATCGAATGGTCGTCTCGGACGACTATTTTAACTCAGCGAGTGGCGGCGCGATCCAAGAATTTGAACCCGAGATGGAGGCTGGAAAGCTGGTAAAAGGCGTGGTCAATATGGCAGTGGTCACAAATTACTTGATTGTTGCGACATCTGCTGAGGGTACCGACGAAATGGCTCTCTATGTTACCGACGATACCATCAAGTGGCACCGAGCCGTATTCCCCCACGACCACAAACTTACCGAGAAGGCATACACGATTCTCGAGTCCACAAAATACAGCATCCAAATCGATGTTTTGACCAGCAGCAGATTTTCCCAGCCAATGGGAGTTTTCTTGACGAGTAACTCGAACGGAACCTATTTCACACGAAATATCGAACATACGAATAGAAATAGGGAGGGTATGGTTGACTTTGAGAAGGTATCAGGCATACAAGGTATATCTCTGGTCAACACTGTCGACAACTGGGAAGAGGTCGAAAAGGGCAACGCCAATAAGAAATTGAACACTCAAATTAGTTTCGATGATGGCCGAACCTTCCATCGAATTACATGCGATAAGGAGCCCCTTCATCTCCATTCCGTCACCGAGCTGTCAAATTCTGGTCGTGTGTTTTCTAGTCCAGCGCCGGGAATTGTTATGGGAATCGGAAATACCGGAGATTCTCTCAAATCATACAAAGATGGAAATCTATACATTTCCGACGATGCTGGGCTGACATGGACGAAGGGACTTGAAGGACCTCAAAAGTACGAGTTTGGGGACCAGGGTTCCATTTTGGTGGCAATTAGTGATAACGGGGCAACGGACGAGATCCAATACTCCATCAACCACGGCAAAACCTTTACACCAGTTAAACTCCCAGAGAAGATTAGACCTGTCCAGTTGACCACTACACAGGACTCAACGAGTCTCAAATTCTTATTGGAAGCTGTTGATCCAGAGAAACCAAGAGAAAAGGGTTATATTATCGCCCTGGACTTTGACGATATGCATGAGGATCAGTGTAAAAAGGATCAGCTGGAACGTTGGCCTGCTCGAGTCGATAAAGATGGCAACCCAAAATGTCTCATGGGCCATACTCAGTCTTTTGAGCGACGCAAGAAGGAAGCTGATTGCTTCATGAAGAGCGAATTCAAGGACCCAGAGGTTATTACAGAAAAATGTACTTGCACAGATGATGATTTCGAGTGCGACTACAATTTTGTCAGGAACGATGACCGCACGCAGTGCGTGAAAGTAGAAGGCAAGCCCTTGGTTCTTCCAGAAGGTGCCTGCAGAAACCCAGAAAAGGATGAGAAATTCAAAGGATCCTCTGGCTGGCGAAAAATTCCCGGGAATGATTGCAAGAGAGGAGAGGGAGCGCAGAAGGATGATCCAGTTGATAGGGACTGCAAGGACACAACAAATCCCCACAAGCCTGCCACGGGCAAGATTACTGCGACTGATTCCAAACTCCCTGGTGAAATCTTAAATCCGGAAGTGTATCTCGAGCGGACTGATATCAGTCTTGAAGCGGATGAAACAGTTATTGCGCACACAGATGCGGGAGTCTTTTTGTCTCCAGATCATGGCAAGAACTGGGAACAAATTCTAAAAGACGAGAAGATCGTGGCAGTTTATCCTCATAAGTTCTATAAAGATGTTGTTTTCTTTCTGACGGCAACCGAAAAGGTTTTTTACTCCGTGGAGCGAGGAGACAATATTCGTGAGTTCAAGGCTCCGGATGGTCCAAACCGAGACGGATTGTCCGTTATGAACTTTCACTGGAAACACAAGGATTGGATTCTTTGGGTTGGTGGCCGAGACTGCCCTGGTGAGAAATGTCACAGTGTCGCTTCATTGAGCAAGGACAGGGGAGACAACTGGGAAGTGCTACGACGATATGTACGAAAGTGTGAATTCATCAAGGAAGAAAGACGACTTTACACCACACCTGCTGAGCAGCTCGGAAAGGACGACAATGACATTGACAATCTTATTTATTGCGAAGTTCGACAACATGAGCGAAATGATGAGAAGGACAACCCTTGGCTACTGCAATCGAGTGAGGACTTTTTCACGAGTGAACCCACGGTACACTTTAACAATCTTGTGCAGTTCGCAACCATGTCCGAATTCATTGTCGTTGCTACCAGGGATGAAGCCCACTCCACCCTCCGAGTCAATGCCAGCGTCGATGGAAGAACCTTTGCAGGAGCCCAATTTCCTCATGAATTCAGCTTTCCACAAACTGGATACACTGTTCTTGACAGCTCTACCCACTCTGTCTTTCTGCACGTCACTGTCAACAATGAAAAGGATTTTGAGTACGGAAGTATCATCAAAAGTAATTCCAACGGCACTTCCTATGGCCTCAGCTTGGCAGCCGTAGATCGAGATGCACCTGGCTACGTCGACTTTGAGAAGACATTTGGTCTAGAAGGTCTCAGCTTGGCCAATATTGTCTCGAATTATAACAACAAGGACTACAAGAAGCAGGGCAAGAGATTGAAAACAGTCATCACTCATAACGACGGCGCGGAATGGGATTCAATCCCCCCACCAGAAAAGGATGCTGATGGAAAGATGTTTGATTGCAAGGGTGGCCTTGACAAATGTTCTCTTAACATCCACGGTTATACTGAACGAGTAAACAAAGCCCATACCTATTCATCCTCATCAGCTATTGGCTTGATGGTGGTCACCGGTAATGTGGGTGAATATCTTGGCAAAGAACACGATACTTTCATGACGTCCGATGGCGGAATCAGCTGGTTTGCCGTGAAGAAAGGCAAATACATGTGGGAGTATGGTGACCAGGGCGCAATCGTCATCCTCGTGAAAGAGGGAGCTCCAACAAAAACCGTTAGCTATTCAAAAGATGAAGGTGTCACATGGGTCGACTTTCAGTTCTCAGACGAAGAGGTTACTGTTGCCGATCTCACTACTACACCAAGTGACAATTCTCGAAATTTCCTTCTGTGGTTCAAAAAGAACGACGAGATACATGCAGTCAACCTCGATTTCACCGGCCTCACAAACAAGAAGTGCGAGCTCAATGAGAAGGAGCCCGAGAAGTCCCCAGATTATTATCTGTGGACACCAAAGCACCCGAAACAAAAGAACAATTGTCTCTTCGGTCATGTCTCACAATACATCCGCAAGAAGGTCGGCAGTGAATGCTATAATCCACGGGTGATCCCAGGTCTACATGAAATCAAGGAGAACTGCGAGTGTGAGCGACAGGACTATGAATGGTAGGTTTTACAAGACTTCATTTGTGATTTCTAGCTAACATGGAAATAGTGACTTCAATTATGAACGTCAAGGTGATGGTTCCTGTGCCCTTGTTCCTGGATTCTCGCCTCCTGATCATTCCTTGATCTGCAAGGTCGATGCGGACAAGGTTGAATACTTCGCTCCTACCGGTTATCGAAAGTTACCGATGAGTACCTGCCAGAACGGACGAGAATTCGACAAGAGCGTGGCCAAAGTCTGTCCTGGAAAGGAAGAGGAGTTTAACAAGAAGCACAGCAGTTCGGCTATTGGTATCTTCTTTGCTGTTATCATTCCTATTGCTGTCGCTGCGTGTGTGGGTTACTGGGTGTGGCGCAACTGGGCTTCCAAGTTTGGACAGATCAGACTTGGGGAACAATGTAAGTCTTCTTTCTCCATCCCATCCGGCTATGAGTACTAATATTTCTTCTAGCATCATTTGATAGCGAGGCTCCATGGGTTAAATACCCCGTCCTGGCTGTTGCTGGTATCGTTGCTGTTGCGGCCGCCTTGCCACTGCTCGTCAGCAGTCTGTGGCGGTCGGCGAGAACGGCTATGGGTGGAAGTAGGGGCACGAGATTCACGACTAGAGATAGCTTCGCGAGGGGCAGGGGCGATTACGCGGTGGTTGATGATGATGCTGATGAGCTTTTGGGGGAGGAGAGTGATGACGAGGTTGCGGTTTGAAGGTAGGATGTCTACTTAACAGCTTTTGGGAGGAGTTTTTTTATTGTCTTGGTGGGATGGCTTGGTTTGGTAGGATAGGATATGATAGGATTCGTAGTTTATACAGTCTTTCGCTTTTTGTTTTTTTGGTTACTGTTGCTTTTTTGGTAGCCTAGCGTGTATGAGGGAAGGGGCAAGCGGAAAAAATAAATGGTGGACTGGACTAGGTGATTTGTATATCAGATAGAGAGATGACCTTTTTGAGCGTAGCTTTTGGTGGCGAAATGAAATGAGAAATTGTTTGAACGTATCTGCTGGTGGTGTTGACCTGGATATGGGCTCTATCTTACGGGAATGAGTTAGGATGGGATCGTAAGCATATATGGCATGCATTAGGTAATATGTCCCCGTTTTGAAGAGCTTGGGAAATTTATCTCAAATGTGTCAGAAAATGTCGACAATTGAGTGTACGAAATTCGAGAAGGTTTGGACAGTGCTTGTCCTAACTCATCTATCTAATCTTGTCAGTTACCTGTATTCACCACTGCAAGCTAGAGCATTTAGAGAAAAATCTCTGTCGTTCTACTTCCTGCATTTTATTTTAGTTGAGAAAGTTTGGAATAATTAGGCTCAGTAAAAGAAATAAGTAGAGTAGAGTAGTGGCACCTACTCTACTCTACTCAGGGGATTTTAAGTACTACTCATACTCTACTCTACTAGTCGAGTAGTTCGGGCCGAATCGGACAGGTGCTTCGGAGCATCGGGCCTAGTACTAAGCTAGCGTCGGGGCAAGTCCCGAATATTTTATAGGTTTTCTTTTATAATTATTTACTTCTTTTTAAAGGGAAACAGAATAATTTCTTAGGTAATATACTTAGTACTTTATATAAGCTATACAAATATTAATTCTTTAACTTATTTTAGCGTATTTTTATACTGATTTCTATTTATAGACTACTTGAGTACTACTCGAGTAGTCTAAAGTCACTAACTCTACTCATCCGACCCGCTACTCAAACTCTACTCTACAACTCAAGAGTACTACTCGAGTAGCAGTGAGTAGTTGAGTAGTTTGTGTTCACAATGATTAGGTTGCGGAAATGAAGGGCGTCGTTTGCTAGAAAAATTGTTTGCTACGAACAAACGCCGTTGTGGTTGGCACCCTAGCGCCTTCCATATCCGTCTGTTCTTGCCCTCTCGAGATTTCCGAGCTCTTTGCTATTTCCATATCGAGCAACAGAAAGTAAGAATATCCAACAATCTACTCAATACTGGGACATTGTGCTAACGTTTCTGGAAAGGCACCTTCACCATGACGCGTGGCATTTATGTCCCTCCTCGCCAGGGGGGACGCCGTGAAATCCCATGCCAGAGTTGCACATCAGATGCTTTGAATAACAAGTACACCGGAGGCTGCTACGATAACGCAAATGGACAAGGTAATCGTTGTTACAGATGCGCGACCGATAAGTTGCTGCACTGCTCCAGCATTCATGGTCCACTCGCTATTCAACCAACGCTTCGTCTCATGGAGGCCTTGGAGGCTAGCGGGGAGGAAGATGAGGTCGGTTCATAAGAAGTAGATTTGGGACTTGCTAATTAGTTGCATAGCGCGTTCCCGAGTTGCGTGATGCATTGCGCAATGCCTGGGGTGAAGATGAGGCCGCGTTGAAGTCCTCGAAGTTGCAGTCTTCAAAACGGAATGCCGAAGCTCGAGAACCAGACCGATCCCGTCAAAGGTCAACTTCAGAGAACTCTCATCGTTGGCAATCAAGAAGTTGGTCACCGGCCCTGGGAGCAAGAAGTTATCGAACCCGCTCACCACCAAGGAACCACAGCAATCGAGGTAAGTCTCCAATCCTACGCATATATCAAGTTTTCCTAATAGATCACCAGCTCAAGCGGGAAGCAATCGAAATCGACCACCACGTGGAGGACATCGACGAAAGGAGCGGAGACGGCAAAAACATGAAGACGACGAAGATGATGAAGATGACGAAGTTCCTCCTGATGTTGCTGAACGTCGTGCTCGCCTTAAACAGCTAATCGTTAACTTTGCCGATGATTTGGTCGAGTTACTCGTCAAATGAGTTGATCAATTACAAGGAGCCTGTCAATAACGAGGCTTATGTCGCCCAAAGAAATTTACGGGTTGTCGGCATCGAGATTGGTATTTGTTGTTGTCGTTACTTCCAATGCGAGGACTTGGGAATTTTCAAGCAGCCAGTTCATCAAGCAGTATTAGGAGAAATTGATCACTTCAAAAACCAGCATCATAACATGTTTTGATGCCATTAAAGTGAGAATTTTGAAATTGTGCAACCACATCCCCTCACGATATATTTGTGTATAGGTAGTCTTACCATGCTACTAGGTCGTGTACAGTACATCTCTTCACAAAGACAGAAGTAGTTGAGTCCTGATGCAAGAGTCTCCTTCAACATTCCTATCCTTTCGTTACATTTTCACAACAGCCAGCACGAACTCCCTTTCCAACAAACCCCAATCACAAACCCATACATTCCCAATCGAAACACCACGTTCCCCAAAATCTTCATGGAAAATTTAAGCACTCTACTCGCCCTCTGACCTATAAAACCCGTTGCGACAACCACCCTTACAAGCGCACCCAAAAATATTGCAAGCTGGGACAGTGCCAGAGAGAATGCGAGGGAGAGAATACGGGAATCCCTACATCTATATCCGCACCAAGGAGTAGGTCAAGTACCATCGTGACATAGTGGACCCTGTCAATTATGAGCATTGATTATTGCTGTAGGATGGGGAAGTAGCTACATATGACCAGCAGCAGTCATGTTTATTTGCGTTTGCAATGGGGACTTGGGTGAGAACTCCGAGGAGGACTGCGAAGGGGAGGAGATAATGTGTTTGGGGGCACATTTTGATGTTGTGTGGGCGGAGGGAGGCGGAAGGTGGAAGGTGGAAGAGTTGCTTTTTGCTTGAATGTGTGTCCTTGGGCTGGAGGAGAAGAATGAGAACGATTATGCTGGTTGCTGAAGCCGTAAGGGAGGTATCAAGAATTTATAGAATTTTGAAAATCATGCCCTGTTAAGATGTTCACCATAACTTTATGGTTACCTCAAAAATCGATGAGCATGTATCAAAACGACTTGCCCTATGCAGCAAAAACCGATTCGTGAAATGCATTCAGGGTTGCAGGAATTCGTGAATGTGGTTTATAGCCATTCTATACTTTCTTGCTCTTCTAGCGAACCAATTATTCGAGCCTTTTCGGATAAGGCAAAGTATGGTTTGACAAAGGAAGCTGAGGATATGCGGATTATATTAATTGCATAATTTTGCATTTGTTGAAGCAAATACACTTCTATATAAAAACTCCACGCCTGGTGGACAGTAAAATCAGCAGTAAATATTATATATGCGCCTGCCTATCTAGCTCATTGCCTAGCTATCTAGGGTATTTCAATGCAATTATCTAGACAGCTAGAACAATTTATAATATTAACTCAGATGGTCGGAACATTCAACTTGAATTGTCCTAAAAAGTTAAAAAATGATAGGTTGGGCAAGTACGAGCTTGATATTTATTGCTGTGTTTTCCGTCTACCTGGAGAATGGCTCATCGTTACAAATACACACATACCCGACAAATTCAGGGAAGCAAACAGTGCTCAAGGGAATGAAGTCATGGAGGGCCCTGTAAAATAGGACCGCTGCCTCGGATTTTCCACGCACAGTCCTACCAACAGCTACGGCCCGAACGAACCAATGTGTTGAGTAACAGTCAGACTCATACCAACTTCGAGTAAGTGATACCAAGCATGTTTCTCTCTGTCTGCACCAGGTAGTCATGCATTGCAGGACAAAAGTATGAATCCGTACCAAATGGCAACATAGACACTTGCCTTCATCCCTGGTCCACAATATTGACACTTCGACTTGTGCATCTTTGAATGTTGACGAGTTGTGTTGACGTTGTGTAAATAGTACTTTGCAGGGATGAACACATCCCGAGCGACGTGAGATCTAGCCGGTGAACTATGAAAGTATTCATGGATGTTGGGGTAAAATAATACAGCTGTGTATTTATGAGCTTTCGGAAGGTTTCGGGTTGAAATTCTGACACCTATTCAGTTGAAGAGATGAGATGTTTAGTTGAGGAAAGTGAATACTGCGAGTAGCTATATACCCAGGTAAGTAACAAGACAGTAAACGATTTAAATAGTAGAGTGGAATTGAAGATGAAGAAATGAGACATGAGGTTGGTGTGAAATGGCGGAAAGGGGGACGGACGGAGAAAAAGTGGTTGAGAGTGGAGACAATTTCTCCTGGTTGGTCCGCCAGCCACACGTGACTCGGGCAGTCGCTAGTTCCAAATTGCGAGTCTCCCCGTAACCTCAATTCTTTCCTCCCATCTTGAAGGTTCGACACCAGAACAATTCTCCCATCTCAATCTCCTCTCCTTTCAATTGCGTCGGCAATTGATTCTACCTTTCCTCCTCCATACACATACTCTGGCAACCATGTTCAGGAACGCTCTCCGACAGTCCAGCCGGACGGTGGGCGCAATCTCTGCATCCGGCAGAGTCGCAGCAGTACGTAGCCAGAATGCCGTCCCTGACCTCCCCCCTCCAGCTCGAATCCCATCGAGAATCATCGTAGCCTGCTCCATAAGATCAATTGGCTCGCTGCGATGATGAAGGTGGATGGTGGAGAGCTGTTGATCAAGCTCCCGACAGCTTGGCTTCGTGTTTTTCGTGCTTCGGCTAACCTCAGGTTTCTCCAGGGACGAACCGCAGCACCAGCAGCATTCAACGCAGCATCAAAACAGGTCCGAAGCTACGCTTCCGCCGACAAAGCCTCCCCAACCGAAGTCTCGTCAATCCTCGAGCAAAGAATTAGAGGTGTTAAGGATGAGGCCGGCCTCGCCGAGACTGGACGTGTCCTGTCCGTTGGGTACGTCGATCAACATACAAATGCCTCAATGGTCAACACAGACTACACAAGGGGTTTATACAAGATGAATGAGTGCTGATTGGGTTATAGTGATGGTATCGCTCGTGTACACGGTATGAGCAATGTTCAAGCTGAGGAACTTGTCGAGTAAGTTGCACAGATTGGGTTCAGAAGATTCACTCGCTGAATACATATAGGTTCGCATCCGGTGTCAAGGGCATGTGCATGAACTTGGAGGCTGGCCAAGTCGGTGTTGTGCTCTTCGGTTCTGATCGTTTGGTCAAGGAGGGTGAGACCGTCAAGCGTACCGGAGAAATTGTGAGTAAAAGGAGGCGTCAATTAATTTTGCAGCTACTGATGAAGTTCACTTACAGGTCGATGTTCCTGTCGGAATTGAGATGCTCGGTCGTGTCGTTGATGCTCTCGGAAACCCAATTGATGGCAAGGGACCAATCAAGACCACCGAGAAGCGTCGTGCACAATTGAAGGCTCCAGGTATTTTGCCTAGACGATCCGTCCACCAAGCCGTCCAGACTGGTCTCAAGTCAGTCGACGCCATGGTTCCTATCGGACGTGGTCAGCGTGAGTTGATCATTGGTGATCGTCAAACCGGAAAGACTGCCGTTGCTCTCGACGCCATGTTGAACCAAAAGCGATGGAACGACGGAAACGACGAGGAGAAGAAGCTCTACTGCGTTTACGTTGCTGTTGGACAAAAGCGATCTACCGTTGCCCAATTGGTCAAGACCCTTGAGGAGAATGACGCCATGAAGTACTCCATCATCGTTGCCGCCACTGCCTCCGAGGCTGCTCCTCTCCAATATATTGCTCCTTTCACCGGATGCTCTAGTATGTTCTATCTTTACTCACTCTTGGCTCCTGATCGAACGAAAGAGAAATATGCTAACAAAATGCAGTGGGTGAGTGGTTCCGAGACAATGGAAAGCACGCTGTTATCATCTTCGACGATCTTTCCAAGCAAGCCGTCGCATACCGACAAATGTCCCTCCTCCTTCGTCGCCCACCCGGACGTGAGGCCTACCCAGGAGATGTTTTCTACCTCCACTCCCGTCTTTTGGAGCGTGCCGCCAAGATGTCCGAGAAACACGGAGGTGGTTCTTTGACTGCTCTCCCTATCATCGAGACCCAGGGTGGTGATGTGTCCGCATACATTCCAACCAACGTTATTTCCATTACCGACGGACAAATTTTCTTGGAGGCCGAGCTTTTCTACAAGGGCGTTCGACCAGCTATTAACGTCGGTCTTTCCGTCTCTCGTGTCGGTTCCGCTGCCCAACTCAAGGCAATGAAGCAAGTCGCCGGTTCATTGAAGCTTTTCTTGGCTCAATACCGTGAGGTCGCTGCTTTCGCACAATTCGGTTCCGATTTGGATGCCGCCACCAAACAGACTCTTAACCGTGGTGAACGTGTAAGCTATTCTAGACCCAACTTCTGCAGATACTTGAATCCGGGCTAATCATTTTATTTTCAAGTTGACCGAGCTCCTCAAGCAAAAGCAATACTCACCTATGGCTGTCAACGAAATGGTTCCTCTCATCTACGCTGGTGTTAACGGTCACTTGGATACCGTCCCTGTTAACAAAATCCTTACCTGGGAGGCCGACTTCATCTCACACTTGAAGACCAACGAAGCCGATCTTTTGGCCACTATTGATAAGGAGGGTGCTCTGAGCAAGGATTTGGAAGCCAGATTGAAGGATGTTGTTGTCACCTTCACCAAGAGCTTCGTATAAAGAGGGAAAAACCTACTATGCTACTCCGTCTCATCTTCTCTTTTGTTTTTAGCATGGTTCCACACCGGACCGGTCTGTATTGAATGTGGCGGATGGGGTAGTTGGTGCTACTAGGGAGGATGGTAGATAGTGTGAGGCTGTAAATTAGAGGCTGAAGGATTTTGAAAGTTAATTAATTCGTCTTGTTTCTTGTGAAGTGACACTGTATGTTGAATATTTCGCACATATATCCTTCGATTCATGTGTCTGATACCCAGCTGCCAAGTGGCAGCTCTGTTGGAATTTCTTAGGGCATACTCGCGGTGGATATTGAAACTAGCAGCAAGTAGGTCCTGCCTTCAGTCCGTTTACCAAATCCTTTGGGACAAGTGAGCTTCATTGTTCTAGAAGCCTAGATTAAAAGTTGAAATTGCTCAAGTCTATAGGACAATTGCCCTGAGTTATCCTAAAATGCTGGAACAAGGAGCCATGGGGGCAGGTCCGAATTTGAAGTACTCACTGTTGTCTTTAATGTTCATCTCGATACATGTTGATCGTCGGATATAAAGAGGGTGTTCTAAACCCATGAGAATATGATTTAGTTCAATTACTGTTTGGGATAATTTAGCTTAGTATATATTCTTTGACGCCGGGGTGTCTTGTCTACTTATGTGAGGATAGGAGAGATTTGGGAGAAGTAAATTGTTCTGGGGTTCTTGTTTGGGTCAATATATTGGTTTATGTTAGGGTAGTACTTGACTGCTATTTTTTTTTTAGTTGATTTTTTGCCTTAGATTCATCTTGGTTTCTTGACGATCTTGTACTTTTGCGATTGGTTGTGATTAAATTACAGTTCAAGGTTATGATAATGAGAACTACTCATCTCGTAGTATATCTATTGTCTTCAGGGAAATCTTCAGTACTACCTGGGACTTGAAACTATTTTAAATACCGTGAAGAATTTGAAATAGTGAACAACATCTTTTCAAACAATTGGAACAATGATAGTTATTTACGACTGAAATGCAGGGCTGATCAGCTGCTCTATATTTAGCGACCCAGTTGATACCCCGGGATGTGCAGCCTCGAGAAAGCTGACCGCGCACCCAAGGTGCCATCTTCACATCTTCGTACGAGGTTTCTCTATGATCATTTTTTTCCCTTGTTCTGTATCAATATATAGCCTGTGATGAGGCTCTGCAGCCATCATCGAACACATTTTTGTTATTGCAATTGAACGGCCTTCAATCATGCCCGATGACGAAATCTCGCGAGATATCGAAACCTTCCGCGATAAACGACTCCACTATCAGTCGATAAAAGATGATATTGACAAATTCTCGCAAGGATTGGCAGATAATGGAATACGACATATATGAGTCGAGAGTCAAAACACCCAAGAGCCTAGAAGGGAAGCTGCGCAAGCGCAAGAGAGAAGGCAAGAGTGGTTTTAGGGGCATTGCTGATTTGGTTGGCGGGAGAATTGTCCTGTTAAAATTAAAGGATACGGAAACAGTGAATGCTTTGATCAAGGAAAAGTTCGAGCTTGAAGAGGACCCCATACAACACCCCACAGTCGAGGAGCATGGTGGTAGACTCGGGGAACGATTTTGTTGTTACGATGGACTACATTTTCGATTTCGCCTCAAGGAGAAACCCAAGTCTGACGTTGTAGTTGAAGTCCAAATTGTTCACGTTACAATGTGGATGTACTATCAGGTGGAGCATGATTTAGGATACAAGGGCAGCCAGAATACCAGAGAACTTGAACGAGCGCTGGAACTGTTGAAAGGAGCTACAAATCTGAATGCAGAAGTATTTGAACAATTTGAGGAAGTGTTTGATAACCAGAAATTGAAAGGGGGCAGGATTCAAGTTATGAGTCCGCCTATACGTAGCACCGACCCCAGCTTGGATTACCCAATTGTTGCAAACCAGATTCAGATCTTGCTGGATAACCAGGATTCGTTGAGAAAAACAATGCAACACAATGAGGCGGCTGCTGTTGAAGGTTAGTCCACCACCAGAGAGGTGGTCCTAGGTATTTTGCTGACCTTCATGAAGTAAGCCAGATTGCCTCGATGGTACCCAAACTACACGATTCCCTCAATAGTAAGTGCCAAATGTTCCAGAGCTTAACCTACTAGTAGTAACATATCCCAGAGGGAGAGCGACAAGCCTTATTTAATTGGCTATCCAAGACGCAACCCAAGCAAAACCACAAAACCATGGGGAAGGACTTCATGCTTGGATCGGGGGGGGTGGTTGTTCCAAAAGAGTAGCTTCCAAGACTGGTGGGAAGGGAGCGAATCGTCTATACTCTGGCTACACGGAATTCGTAAGTCCAACAGCTTTGTTCTACACGGAAATAATATCTAAATTCGACTAGCTGGCTCGGGAAAGAGTAAAGTCGTGTAAGCGCTTCGGTCGGTTTCAATTCACAAATGCTTACATTCTCAGATATTCGGTCATTCAACACATCAATAATATAAACGCTCAAAATCCACAACCTACGCCACTTGCTTTCTTCTACTGTGCACGCACTGCTTCTGAACTTGAGCGTTCTGACCCAGATGAAATCATGCGAAGCATTTTGAAACAGCTATGCTGCACAAAAATCGATGAACCCATTAGAGAACCGCTGGCCAGCAAGTATAAAACGCTCAAGGAAGAAAGTGATGATGATGGGGTCGACGAGCCACTTAAGCTCACTTGTGACGAATGCGTTGATCTCATTGCGGTCCTCCTGGAATCTACCCCGGTTACAATCGTACTCGATGCGCTAGACGAGTGCGATCCGGTTCGACGACATGAACTACTTCTTTCCTTCGATAAAATTCTGCAGAGGTCCTCAAGTGGCGTGAAAATTTTCGTTTCTAGCCGAGACGATGGAGACATCGTTTGTCGTTTAGAGCAGTGCCCGAACGTATACATCAAAGTCACAGACAGTCATGAGGATATTGAGCGCTTCGTTTTCTCCAGGGTGGGACAATCTATTGTTGAGAAGAGATTGCTTGGAGGAAATGTTACAAAAGAGCTGAGGTCTCGGATTATACACACTCTCGTCGAAAAAACACAGGGAATGTAAGTACTGTCATGCTTCTTCCTAAAGTCGAGAGGGATAATGAGGAGCGGCAATAAATGCTTTAGGCTCGTAGCGCCTTACCTAGCTTTTGTTGTTCCAAGTTTCTAGAGAAATTCAGGCAATCACCTTAAAAACTTGGCGCACTTTGGGCTAAAACAATCAAGTTCAATTGCTGTCCACCGCAAGGGCAATGAAGTGGCTGATTTTTTGACTAGGCTTCAATGGGTTAGTCTACAGATTCAGAACCTTTGTGGCCCTCATCGGATCCATCACGAAAATGACGTTGTTGAAGAACTTAGGAGACTGCCTAAAACCTTGAATGATTCTTATAACACCATTTTCAAGAGGATTCAAGAGGCTGGGCCTACAAGTAGTCGAGTTGCAAAGCTTACGATGGCATGGTTGCTATGCGCGCGACGTCCTCTTAGGAAGCGGGCGTTCATAACTGCAGTATCCGTCGATACAACCACCGTTAATTCCAAGGGACTATACCTCCCTCTCGATGCATCACAACTGCTGAATATGTGTTGCAACTTGATTGTTCTAGACCAAGAAGTGAATGTGTTCCGATTCGCACATTCATCTGTACAGGAATATTTTGAAAGAAGAAGGAAATTCAACAAGATTGCCACAAACAGCGTTGCTCTGGAAACTTGCATTCTGGTTAATCAGTTTGAGCTTGAAACTTATCCACGGGCAACTACCCGGCTATCGAATAAGTTATTCACGTACTATTCAATTGTCTACTGGCCTGATCATTGCCAAGAGATAGGAGACGACTTGGATTCGAGACTCAAGAGCAGTGTAATTGGCTTTCTCTCCTCGACCTTCGCGGCAGGGAGATCGGCCGCAAGAAAGCTAAATTCCAAGAACTACCAGTTACTATACCAAGACATCCATACTGCCACATCAGGCCCCTTATGCCTGGTGTTATGTTTTGGATTACATTGGATTCTCAAGACCGAAGCTTTTGAGTCTTGGTGGAACACCGAAAATACAGATGCCAGGACTCCACCCCTGTATATCGCAGTCAAGTTTAAGCAGAAGGAGACGGTAGAGCTGTTGCTACAGATGAGAGGTGTTGTAAATAGGAAACGAATGCTGGGAAAAGCCCTTTGGTGGGCCATGTTTGGTGGATACACTGAAGTCACAAAGCTGCTACTTCAAGAGAAAGACATTGATGTCAACTTCATGGGTCGCAACAACCGTACACCCTTGCGTATTGCCTGTCAAACTAGGAATTTGGAACTTGTGAAATTACTCCTCCAAAAAGAAGATATTGAAGTCAACCTCAAAGATCGCAAGGGGGATATAGCTCTAACAATTACCTATCATGTTGGGGTCTTTCAGCTCATCAAATTACTCCTTCGAAAAGGGGATATTGATGTTAACCACAAAACTGGGAGATGGGGTGGGGGCCGCACACTTCTCATAAATGCCTGTGAAACAGGGGAATTGCAGATGGTTGAATTGCTCCTCCAAAAGGACCACATCGATGTGAATGCTAAGTCTGGCCATGGGCATACTGCCTTGTGGGCTGCCTGCGCAAGATCACACTTGGATATCGTCACTTTACTACTCCAACACAAGGATATCAATGCCAACTGCTTGAATGTTAGAGGCGACACACCTATAACTCTTGCATGCAAGACAGGGAATGTAGCCGTTGTCAAAAGGCTCCTCCAAAAAGACAATATTGATATCAACATTGTAGATCGTAAGGGCTCTCCACCAATATTTTCAGCCTTTGAAAAAGGGTACTTGAAAATCGTTAAATTACTCCTCCAGAAGGATAATGCTGATACCAAAGCTACAGATCTCAAAGACTTCCCACTGCTATCTTTAGCCTCTGAAAGCGGAAACTTGGAACTCGTTGAATTACTTCTCCAGAAAGACCATATCGATATCAACGCTAGGAGCCACCCAGGCTCCAGGTTCTCACCACTATCTTTAGCCTCTCAAAATGGACACATAGAAATCGTTAAATTACTTCTCCAGAAAGACCATATCGATATCAACGCTAGGAGCCACCCAGGCTCCAGGTTCTCACCACTATCTTTAGCCTCTCAAAATGGACACATAGAAATCGTTAAATTACTTCTCCAACAAGAAAATATTGATATTAACGCTACGAGCCGCGGAAACCTTCCACCGATATCTTTGGCCTCTCAAAATGGGTATTTAGAAATCGTAAAACTACTCCTACGACAAGTCAATATTAATATCAACGCTAGTGATATTTCACCGATTAATTTAGCCTTTGATAATGGGCACTTGGAGATCGTGCAAGTGTTTCTTCAAAAAGCGGGTGTTTATTTTGACAAATCCGGTTACACACAGGTATCTTGGATAGGGGGATCGAAAATCCCGCATATTTCTCGACCGGCGGGCCATTGATGTCGGAAAAAGTAAGCCGGCCAAACTCAACTCGGAGGCGTTTCTCCAGAAGGCAGTTGGAGATCGCGTCCGAGTTGGGAGTCAAAGTGAGTTTTGAAAGGGGCAATTTGGAACTAGTAAATGTCAAGAATACTTCTGCATTGAGGTTTGACCGGAGCCTGGGTCCGAAGATAATTCTGACTCCGAACCAGACTCTTACTCTGGCTTTTTGGGGGATTTATGGTGGACAGGGATGTGAGTTAGGGGAGCGAACACCCTTTTGGGATAGATGGCTTATCTCTTTATAAAATAACCCGAAGTTGGTAAGGTAGAAAACAAATTCAATACTTTGAATCAAAGGCGAACTGAAATTGTACTGGTTTAAAATATGACATTTCCCACTGTCTCACTGTTTCCCCCTGTCTTTCAGCAACTCACACTCCTTATTGCATATAATAGACTACGAGTTAGATTGTGTCCAACTACACTTCGAAAGTCGTTGATTTAACTATTCCAAAAAAACAGAATAACTGGTATGTATTAGACCCGGTACTAGTTCCTCTCAATATTTCCTTTCTACCCCAGAAACTACTCTACGTACTGCAAATCCCAATTGTGAACTAGTGCACAGCCACTCGCCCAGGTGTCAAATCACACACCGTCTTCCTCGTATACAATCATCAACAACTATCAACGATCAACCTTCTTTCTCTGATCTTACTTACGCCTAGACATTCGAAATCCACCTCAGCCCACAAGGAGGGACCCATTCTAGGAACTTATAACTACAAGTTATATTAGGATATACACATTATTTAACCTACGAATTTATGCTGCCCATATGGATCGTCGGCATCCACTTGGACATTATAACGTAAATTAAATCAAGGAAACAATAAATTATCATAAAGTTCCTAATAAGGCTAAATTTCAAGTTCTATTTCTCTAAACTTTTCGTATAATTTCACAAATCCAGTAAGTATACGACAAACGAGCTCTTGCACAAAATTTTCTCAAGTAGATACTAAACCCCACTCCATATTCCCAGCAAGTACGTAGAGTAATCCAAGTACCTAACTTGAAATAAGCTCCTAAAACTAACTAAGCACAAGTTCTTAGTTGGGTTGCCTACTTAGACGAGAACAAGTCTCTTCTTTAGGAAACCCCCATCAATCTATCTCTATATCAGCACCTCCTCCCTCGGCATCTCCCACCCCCAAAACCAATATCCCCCCAAAAATACACGCCTAAAACCCTCACGTAGCCTTATCGTATCCTGAAACAATTCGCACATTTCAACCCACCACATGCCCACTCATTCCTACACAAAAACTACACTCAGCCATCCAACCCAACCAACCAGAACTAACTCACCTCGCATCCAAACTCATCCGAACCAACCCAAGTGCATCCACATAAACCTATAAACGCTATAAACTCACATAAGTTTCAAAAACACAGCCCGCTGACGTCCACACCTTCCTACACCCCAACCCTCTTCCCAACACCATTTCCTCTCCGCCATCACCATTCCATTTCATCACCATCGTAATTGGTCAAGAAAAATACCGAGCAGCATAAGGATGCGGTTCAGCTATAAACGCCTTGCACCAACCAAGGCTGAGAGATCATCGTAAGGATCTCAAGGTGGGGTGGCGGAGCCTCGCGTCTGACCTGCAAGCCTCGTCAGCTCAAAATAAGACGAACGACCAACCCTCGAATGTTTTCTTGCCAATGCCAAGCACCAACTCTGAATGCGCCGAAGAATTTGAACATCCAACCCAAACGGAGTTTTTGTAGGTCGTACAAAGATAGCCAGTACGGAGTGTAAAGTAAAGTGTCAAATACGGAGTTTATGAATTGTGATCCTGAGGATCTGATTGAATTAGGTAGCGAGTACTTACAAATGGGGGTTGGATGTGTTTGTATTGGAGAGGAAGGAGGGGCGGGGCGGGGGCGGAGGATGAGAACCCGGTTTTTTGGTTGGTAACACATCGAGGACGTACCTACATTAGAGTAACACATAGAGGAGGTAACCAACCCAACTACCAACTGACTGTAGGTGTAAGGAACGAGGCAGGAACGACAGACCCCGAGAGGAAAGAGGAAGCGAGAACTTCGAGCTTCGTGTCGGTTGGTGATCCGGTATCCCATCCATCACAACAACCACCCCTGAAGTAAAAAAAAAAAAGTCAATTCATGTCAAACTCAAGATCAAGGCATAAAGTCAAGACAGTCAAGGGTAAGGTGAATTCAAAGTCAAGGCAGACACATGTGACAATTCAAGCAGAATATCATTTCATATTCTTCTCCCCATCTCTCCTAAACCTTCCAGGTTCTGTTTTCATAGAATAGAAACACCATCTAGCTAGCTAGGACAGGTCAAGGGTAAATTTATACAAAAGCAAACAATTAAGCAGGCCAAATTTTCCTCCCTTTGCGCCTTTCATAGATATAGTAAAAACAAAAAGAAGATGTGGTATATCATATACTCCATTTGCCCCCATAAGCAAAGAGTTCCCCCTGAAAACGCCAGATCCAGAAAATGCCCAGAGTTAAGTGAAAATTAGAGAACCCCCATGAATGAAGACAACATAGAAAGAAAAAGAAAGCGCTCGCTAAAGAAAACAAAGAAAGAGTTGTATATACAAAGATAGAGTAGCGTGTCTGTTTTTATAGTGAGTGCGTGTTCAAGCACGAACACTCTTCCGTCGTCCCAATCCTAATATGCTTTTCCCCCTCGCAGGACTAGCCGTCTTCTGCTGAGGCGGAGGCGGAGAATGAATAGCACCCTTCATAATATCCTGATACCTCAAAGGAGTCTGAGGTGTTAAAGGCATAGGAGGAACCCCTGATTCCGGCACCGAAGCCTGTGTAGGGAAAGCCAAAGATTTTCGTCGTTGTCTAGCGGGCGAGGGATCGGGAATGGGTTGTGCAGATGGTGTTGCTGTTGTGGAAAGATTCAGCATCGAGGAGTTGCGGCTTGTGAAGGAGGAGTTTAGTTTTTGCAACGAGGGTTTGCGTGCGCGGTGGAGGGAGCGGGTGAGGCCTTTTTTGAAGGCTGCTGCTGCCATGCTTGTTGGTGTTTTGGGGGTTTCGGGGCGCTCGTTTTCTTGTGGCAGGGCGGGTGAGGATTGGGCGGATGGGAAGGGGTCTGTGGAGAGGAAGGCGTGGGAGGAAGTTTTGTGGAGGGATTGGGTTACTAGGGAGGCGAGGTTGGCCATTCGAGTGGATTTTCGGTTTGTGGATTTCATCGAGGGAGCGGCGCTGGAGGAGTTTGTGGAGGTTTGGGTGAGGGAGGCGATTGAGGAGACGGACATTCTGCGGATGGAGCTGGTGTGTAGCTTCAAGGGCGACGGTCGACGGGGTGCTGGTCGAGATGGGGAACCGGATCTAGTTTGTACGGAGCTTGCTTCGATTATGGAGGAGGGCCTCAATCGCATGTGTGATTCGAAGGCAGAAGAGGAGGGTCGAGGAGGTGTGCAAGGCGAGGTATTCGTACTAGGTGAGATGTCGACAATCATGGGTTTGACCATGGTAAAGGAAACCGCTCTCGCTGTAACCTCTTGTGACTTCCTACTCGATCCCCTCGACGCTGGCACCTTCAACTCTGCTTCCAATTCCTCTCCCTCCAAAGGTTCAAAGTCGACGAGCGAATCCGAATCCTCATAGTCCGACAGCGAGGCATCTTCCTCGCTCGACAGGTATAACTCGTGAGGATCCTTCTCTTCAACCCTTGGCACTTCCTCCATATCCTTTACTCTTGAACCGTCCAAATTCTGCAACTCCAACATGACATCCTTCAACATGGTCGACGCTCTCTTTTCACTTCTGGCAGGAAGTGCGGGCGCTCGGACAACCTTCTTCGGCCTGGCACGGTGTAGAATGGAGCCTTCCATATCGCTGTCGACGCACTCGTCGTTTGTGTATTCCTCAAAGCCTTCGTAACCACTGTCCTTGGAACGAGATCGAGGTACCTGCAATGAGACATCGTGGGCGTTCATATTCAAATCCATCTCTCTTTCTCTCTCTCTAATCTGGTGTAATTTCGCCATCAGGGGCATGGCTGCGTTCTCGTACTATATGTGGGTGATTCGAATAGAGTAGAACTCTGGTTCCGCGTTGGGATGGCGGGGATTTTTCCTAAAGAGACTGGTGGACCCTGATAAATGGGTCTTTTGGAATGCTATTTCCCAGCCACGTGGAGAGCGAATTGGCCGCGATAGAATTTTCCGGTCGAGCGTGGGAGAGGGAGGACCTTTGTGATTGAAATTCTTTTTTTCTTCCCTTTTTCCACGCCAAATGCGAGAGGATGGGGCCCGGGTAATATATCTGTGAGTGCTGGTGGCAGCTTCTTCTGTTCTGGGTTGTGGGTGGGCTCGGAGTGGGGAGGGGTAGGATTTAGGATTTGGAGCTTGGGCGGATGGGTGGTGGTGGAGGGCGGTTGACAGGCACGGGTAGAAATGTGCAGGAGGTGTTGTGCTGTTTCACCTTGACACTGCGACGTTCGTTGGGAGCTTAACGAAACCTCCGATGCACTCGAGACTTGCAGAAAGCGGTCAAAGGAGGGAAACTTTCAAGCGGGAGATGTTTTGGAAGAGGAAGAAAGACCGAAGGGATCGCAAGTGCAGAGGGGGAGTTGAGGGTTTATGTGGTTGAATGGAATCAGGGAATCAGGGAATCAGGGAATCAGGGAATCAGGGAATCAGGGTATCAAGGTCTTTTCAGGTATCAGGTATCAGGTATCAGGTATCAGGTATCAGGTATGGAGTTGGTCATAAGTCAAGTGTACCTGGAGGGAGGAATCGGGACGTATGTAAGTCGGCAGGGGTCTTCATTTTGGCGGTGGAGGTGTGGAGGTGAGGAGGTGAGGTGGAAGTTAGGCTGGAGAGTAGGCCGGTCTCTGGAGGATCTCGAAGGATGTGAGGGAGCCAGTTAATGGCGGGTGAGGTTCGTGGTAGGCGCAGACTAACCTAAATTCGTCCAGCGCGGCGGGAAAGGAGAGTGAGTCTGAGTAGCTTTTAGACGGGATGAGTAGTAGATGAGTTAATGAGGCAGCAAATCCTGTTTGCAGGAGCAATTAATCTCTCTAGTTTACGATTTTTAGCATCATCACCCATCACCCATCACCCATCACCCATCACCCATTACCCCCATCACCCATCACCCATTACCCCCATCAATCCCCTCTCCGACCTTCATGGACCTTGGTCCTGAGTCGTAAGTCCTAGAAATGTTCGTCGTAGTCGTGCATCGTGGGCATGACGATGGTCGCGTCCCTCTTCAAGCATGTCATTGCCCTGCTTTTTTTCCCGCTGCTGCTGCTTCTGCTGCTTCTGCGTCTCCTCGCTGGTCCTGCTTGCTGCGAGTCTTGCTTTTCTGCCAGCTTGTTGGCCTGGCATGAAGCGAGCATGATGATGGAGATGCATGGCATGGCGAAGTCTCCCCACCAGGTCTAGCTTCACAGAGGTTAGGTGTATGTAGGTGTATGCAGGTGGATGTAGGTGGATGTGGGTGTAAGGACCTGACCAAATACCCCAACCATAGCCCATCAAAATGCCAGCTGGGAAAGCAGCGCCAACGCCAACTTGTCAAGAGTGACAGGTGCAATTTTTCTTCGCCCAAACCGTGGCGGCATTGCTCACCGGCCGCTTCTCATGCTGGTGAGCCAAATATCCAAATGGCCAAATGGCGGGCTGTACTCCTGTCAGAAGCTCACTGGTCAGCCATCTCCTGTAGAGTCCAAATCATGGGAGATGCTGGTGATTGGCCTCCTCCAAGCCAAGTGGCGGACGCACAGAACACTCCTCGTCGAACTTTATGAAAGGCCGTGCAAGAAGCTCCATCGACCCCGCGCACGTTCGACGCCACCACAAACTATTCCTGGCATATCCGCCAAAAACTCACCTCAGCGCTTCACTGGCCACCTCAGATACAGCCTGGGACCGCTTTCCGACGCCCAGCCTGAACGGCAGAAAAGGGCCCCGGCCGTGTGCACGAATGAGAGGTGTCGCCCAGCGCGGTTTGGGATAGATGGGACGAAGATTAAACATCAAGAGTCGATCAACCCAAAGCAAGCACAGGGGAGCGATTGGAAGGCAAGCAGGTGGGGAGAACCGATTTCCAAGGGGATTGGATGGAAGGAAGAAAATATTCCACTCACTCAAGAAAGTCGGTCGATTCGATCGAGGCATGATGGCGTGGCAAAGGCATGTCAATCAACGCCAGCCGCCAGGTTCAATCGGAAGCGAGGATCTGCTGATCGCCATCTGCCTGTCTCTTCCTCTAGGACCATGATTCGGGATGGGATGGGATATTGATGGATGCGAGATATTCAGGGGAGATATTCAGGGGAAGTTGTCGATTGAGAAAGGAGGAGAAGAGAGTCCAGAAATGTAAGAATCCCTCGCATCCATCATGACGTTCACTCGAGATCCTATACTCCGGTACAGGATCACCGGCATCACTGTGTTCTGTACGAGTATTACATATCTATCGTGTACAGCACCACAGTATCTTCCCATCACCACATTGACTTGACACCTTTGACGTAACGTGGAAAGGGTCTTACCCAAAAATCCATTCTGCCATTCTGCCATTCTGCACGGGATGAAGAAAATCTCGCAATTTAATAACCACGAATTACCAATCTACATGACAAAATGATGCCAACACCAACGTGAACACGCTACTGTAAACAATAAAGCTGCAGCTCCGCTTCTAGCGGCCTCAACCGCCAGCTGGTGCCCAGGCTGTTGGTCAAGTGGAGGTCATATGGAAATCCATGCAGCACCCATCAAACATAAAGCTGAATAGCGCCTTTCCATGCATAATCTTCAGCCGCCCAACAACGAACCACACCATCACCGGCGACATCGCACTCGCACATTCCGAGAATCGAATTCGCATCTTCATCCGTTCTCGACAGCCAACCAAGTCAATCCCATCCTCACACACTCAAACCTCTTCCCCTTCTCCCTCCTCTCCTTCTCCCTCCTCCCCTTCTCCCTCCTCCCTCTTTCACGCAAAAACCAGAAACGGAAAACGGAAAACGGAAAACAGTAAACCGAAACCTCAACACTCATCCCAACCGGGCTTTCAGAAACGAAAAATGGGACACCTCGGAGCACGAATGGAGCCTCGAAATTCCCAACACGGGCGACTCAAACTCCACCCCTCTCCCTGCAACCCATCCATCGGGCCCAAAATGGACGAAAAGGGAGTTCCGAAACGGGAGTTCCAAAAAGGGAGCGTGCCTCATCCCGACTTCAGAAAGAACAGAAAGAACAGAAACATCGCCAGGCCGAAAAATCCCGTGCGACGGTAACCTTACTTGGTCCTCAGTTCCCTTTTGTGTCCCTCTCAGCGCTCAGTCATCACCCTGAAACCAGTGTCTGCAGAACACACTGAGGGGTGAAAAAAGGTGATACAGAACACACAGACCAAACCCGTTGATCGAAAACAGATATCGCATCTGAGAAAAACGGCTCCGTATCAAAACTCTGATTCCCCTGTGCGCACAGCAGAGGCAACCCCCTGAAGCATGGGATAAACCGTCCTGCAACGTTTGTGAACCCTTTTTATATGTCGGTTGTTCTTTTTTCTGCACCGTTATCACTTCACTGCCGTCCTGTGGAAGCGGTGATACATTCCATCCTCATAATCGAGGTTGGGTTGGTGATGCATTTCCTTTTTCCCGAATGCTTTTTTGGTAGCAAGCACTCTTCCATCCATCGTGGAATTAAAGTTTAATCATCACAATCCTCTTTCATTCATTCATTCCTTCCTTCAACCCTCCCCTCCCTTTCCCCTTCAACTTCACCATAATTAAATTTCTCACCGCTTTTATGTCCAAGTCATTTTTTCTTTTACAAAATAGGAAGGTGCGTTGTATTTATTCTCCTGCTAGCTACTCACGCTCTCCTGCACGTCGATGGTACGTACTCCACCCACACACACGCACAAACCGTTCACGATGTCTTCCCCTTTATTATTCGAGGGATTTCATCGGAACTTATACACATTGGATGCAAAAGCGCGTCTGCGATATGCACAAAATTTAGCCAGAGATATTGCCCTCCAATCTTGAGATGGGAGTGTACCCAGTATGCAGAGATATCACAATTCTCTTCTCCTGTCGCTCACACTCTTCTCTCATTTGCACTGGATGCAATGCCAAGAGTAGAGGGGAAGGGAGAGAGCGTCACGCTGAAGAATTGTTGAAGATTTTTCTTTTCGAGATCTACTTTGAGATTTGTACACCAATGGGTGTGTGGGTTTTCGCGCTGTGGAAGAAAAACGTGGGTATGCAAGTGGATTTTTTTTGTTTGATCTACCGATCTTTGATCTTGGAGGGAAAAAAGTGTAAGTGCAAGCGAGTTCATCCGATTTGAGGTTTTATGTCGCGATAAACGATGGAGATCTTTTCTGGTGGGCTCCATTTTTTAAGGTGTTGAGGCTCATACGTCCATACCCACACTCAACTGCCCACTTTTGTTTCTTTTCTTTTTTTGGTCGCATGCATTCGAGTTTGGGGTGAGCTCGTGATGACCACAGATGAAATCAAAGGTTTTGGACAATTTTTGATCTTATTTCCCCCTAAATTTTTTCGAGTAGCTGGTCCAGAAGATGGGAGTAATGACCTGCACCGGTCCAAGGGAGGGGTAATTCCCCCATCGACAGGTCTAGGCATGAATATCAGAGATGGAAAACTGATTGTTGATGATTGTTCACGAGAAAGACGGTGAGAGTTGGAATTGAACTACACAAGTGTGACATTTGATATTTGACACTTTATTCAGTAGTGCGACACTAAGTAGTACTTGCAGTAGTTTGCGGATGTGAACTGCTTGGCAACGAACTACTTGGTGGCCTACTGTCGAAGCTACAAAGTACTGGAAAACCAGAAGGTCATCTAGCTAGTCGACCTCGTCAGTTCACCGCATTTGTCGCATGATATAACTAGTGAAAAATTATCATACCTTTTGTCTTCTTGTTCAAGTTTCGGAACTTCTACTTCGAGGTGATACGAGGGGGTTTGTGATATTACTGAGGAGAGAACGGCAACCGAAATTGGTTGAACTTGAGTTAGGGGTTATTATTTTGCAAGAGTTGATTCAGAGATTCAAATGAAAATCTCCAGCTGTTGACATGTGCTTATGTTTAAGACAGACTTTAAGTTCTGGGAAGTGGGTGGAGATCACTCAGAATAAAGGAGAGCCGAGCAATAAATCTCATAGACACTCTTGTTGCGAACGGATGTCGAAATAGTAAAGAAGAAAATTCAAATCCCAGTTACCATAAGATGAACAGTTAGTCTCCTCTATAATCCGAAAGAAGCTAAGCTAGCTAGTTTTTGGTGATAACAAGATCTTTGATCTTCTGGTTGTGAAGTATGATGGAAAAATATCATGTTGCAATCGCTGAAGCCGAAGGTGGACCAGCCGATTCGACACTATGATTGATGAACAACTTTTTCCTCACTTCTTGTATGAGTGCGGAGTCTATTCCTTGGTGGCAGCTTTTGGAGGATTTGCGGGAGCATGTCGCTAATTGCATCTTGGAGTGCGGATACTGAAATTTTGCCCAAAATCTCATTGCCAGTAGCATTATTCCGACGTCCCTCCTGGCATGTAGGTGTACTCGTTGAGCAAGGGATTGTCTTGGATTTATTGGACAAGTCTCAAATGAGACCAAGGATTGATTTCGTGGAATCTTCCCTCTCGAGTTTCATCTCCTCGAATCTTTCTGATATCATCTTTGACATTTGTAAGGGAAGGGATTCTACTAAGCTCGCGAGCGTTTCGTTCAGTGTTGAGGAGTTCATCCGTTGGAAAGGTCAAAGGTTCAACCTTGGAATCGTTAATCCAATAATTATGTTGAAAAGATATACATTTACCTACGTAGTAAGTGCTGATTGTGTTGCAGATATTTCTGATGCAAAATCCCCCAAGCGTCGCGACATCTCCTCCAAGTGAGCCCTCCTTTGCGCAGCCTTCATCTTCTTCCGCATCGGAGTTTCTCCCCCTTCCCCATATTCATCCAAAATCTTCTGACATTCCGTTATGATCGTTTCCCCAGCATCTATGGCTCATCTAGCCTGCTCATTGAGGGGCACAAGTATTCCATGTCGACTCGCTTCGGCCGCAGATTCTTGGAATGTTGCGAGAGAAAGTTGAAAGAGAGTTAACTGTAGATTTTGGTGTCGCAATTCGTTCGGTGCATCCTTGATATCTCCAATGAAGTTGTAGAGAAAGGAAAACCCGCGAAGAAGCCCTAACGAAAGGCTGAAGAAGGCTACAACGGCAGCGACACTGCTGAGTGTGTCCGACATGATGTAGCGTCGTAGATAAGATGTTCTCTATAATAACTACATTGTGCAACTTGCAGTCGTTCTTTCTCTGTGGATGAGCTTCCGAATTGGAGTCTGAAAGTAAGAGCGTCAGACGAGGAGCAGGAAGGAAGTTATGGTGATGATCATGAAACCTGATTAAGCAGAAAGCCACCCGGAAAGCCTGTGGTACCTGAGGTGCAGGCTGCGAGTAAGCGTTTGATATGCTGCAGAGAACATGTTCTCTCTAACCATTTCATTTGTTGAGTGAGACATATTGGATCTGCGTTAATAGAATTCTAGCTAGGTAGCGACTTTCGAATCTTATCTAGCCATTTACAAAAACAAGAGTCGCAAAAGGTGGGGGGGGTTCGGTTGTGTGTAGGAACTTCATCTTGTAGTCTTCTCGTTATACAGTTTTAGCCAATGACCACTTGTTTTCATCACGAAAACATTTGGTATAAACTCTAGAGATAGCCAACTCTGTTTAGGAAGAGATCAAGCTAACGTTCCTCGGCTGGTAATACTATCCCTTCCACTGCCAGTATGCCAGTATGCCAGTACGTACTTTTAGAAACGTGCACCAAAAGTGGATGCTTTTAGTCTAAACCAGCACTTTAAAAGAGTGCACGCATAACTAAGCGGCTCACGCCAAAGAACAAACCCACTTTCCAAGCAGTTGAGCCTCAAAAAGTCTCCATCTCAATGTACGTTTTAAAATGTACATACCAGCAGTGGAAGGGATATTACGTGGTTTATCGAGGAAAGGAAAAGTGTAGCGTCGTACTTCTAGACTTCAAAATTGAATATTTTAAGACCTAAGGGTGTTAGGCTTTCCAAACCTGTACTAGGCGAAGTATTTAATGAGTGTCCTCAGCCAATTTTCACCACATTTTCTCGCTTAACATCACCCCCTGATTTCACTACTGACAGACATATATAATGTAAAAATGGTTCTTATTCTCTATAATAAAGTAGAAATGAAAGCTCTATCCATGGAAATCATTATCCCCACGATGGTCTAT